>BDMB01000001.1:9745899-9786441 GCA_016859785.1 Macrotyloma uniflorum
TTAAAATTAAAGTTTTAATTTTTAACATCAATTCCCCCCCCCCCCCCTCTTGATGCTACTTGGTAACAAATTTTTGCAATCATAAACTTTAATATTAAAAAAAGAGAATTTTGCATATATAATATTATTTTAATAAAAAAATACAAGACTGAACTTTCTCTATTTTATTTAAGTTAAAATTTAATTTTTTAAAATTAAATTTCAAATTTTAATTAATATTTTTTAAATAAATATAAAAAATAAAATAAAATATGTAATTATAAAAATAAAAAAATAAAATTTTAAAGTTAAAAAAATAATAAAAAATAATAAAATTAATATATTATTTAAATATATATTACAATATTTAAATATATTAAATAATATTTTCTATTATATTATATATACTAATATAAAATTTAAAAAAATTACTATTAATAAAAATTAAATTATATAAATAAATATTAAATATCAAAATTTTAAATAATTATTATTAATATTAAATATACTATTTTATTAAAATATTATTTTAAAAAATAAATATCTAATTTTTCATTTTATTTATTTCTTAATATTTTTTTATAAACTAATTGAAAATAAAATAATTTATTGTTAAACCTTCTCATACAATACAATGATATGGAAGTCGCATTAATTTCAAAAGTGGCTCCAGCTTGTGGTTGTTGGTGGGCTTTTAGATCTTTGAGTAGTTGTGGTATAGATAGAAAAATGATAGAATTGACAATGTACCATTGCATGTATTCTGTTGTGTGAAATAATATGTTTTGCATTGGATGACCTACTAATGTCAATTAACATCTGTTGTTCCATATGTCAATCTAGTGAGCATGTTTTGTTATCCAATTTTCTTCATGTCTTCCCCTTATGTCAATCTTGTGTAGGTCATCCAAAGTATTTGGTGGAGAAGAGATTTCTTGAAACAAATCGAATTGTAACTTCACTCTATCAGATTGATGTCATTCAACAATTGCAAAACAAATTATTGTTGTACATGTAGTCCACAATTGAACATCCCTATATGCTTGAACCGAAATTGATCTTTGCAAGTCTTTATATGGGTCCATAAAAACTTCCACAAAAAAATAATTTTTGTTATTAAAAATAAAACGACACAAAAAATGAATTAATAGTTTTAAAAAAAGATTTACCTAATCATCTTGAATGTGATCTAACATAGTTCTATACCCCACAATATCAATGTGAGGTACATTTTTAAAGTTTAACACTCTACCCCTACTCCATTTGGAGACCAATGGGTATGTTGGTGAAAGGTTAGAAATTGAAGCAATATATGGCATGCGATGCCATGCCCAAGATTGTAAAAGTGATGCACAACCACCCATTATTTTGGCCCTTACATCTGTTGCTCTACACATTTCCCTATACAACACATCTAAACAAGCAAACCCCCAACTATAATGCTTAGAACTTTTAAGATTAGTTAATAAAGTTAAATATATAAGATGAACTTTATTTCCTATTTTGTCAGATGTGAGAAAGATGCAAATAAAAGGGTGACAACTATACATTTTCCGAATAAGACTTGGGTCTAGAATTAACAATTACACAGCTGTAGAGTTGAAGGATGATGAAGATATCGAGACAATATTCAAAATACATGATTCAAATGTATTTCAATTAGATATTGAACTATATGTTACATTCGAATCTCGTAATTCATCATTTATCCAAGCCTTACAATCATAACTTTTACCCTCACATTACCCTACCCATGACGTCATAAATCAACATATGACAATAGATAATTTCAATTGGAAAAATGACACTCAATCATTCACCCAATGTTTAAGTTGTACTTTGATAAACTTGAATAAATTAGAATCTCAGCCAAGCCAACAACCATCCATAGAAGAACATGCTATTGTAGGTCTTCCAACAGAAGTTTTTTATCCTTTTAGTGAAGATGAAAACGAAATCCGTAGTCAAAATCAAGATGATGAAGAAGACGTAGAAGTGCATTCACTTTCAAATATTCCTCCATCACAACCAAACATACCATACAACCCACCACAATATTTTTTTAACTTCCCAACTCATATACAACTAGATGATTTAGAGTTTAGCCATGTCCTAAATTAGGAAACTATAATTTATCCATTTGGAACACTATTTGTTGATCATCGTTTCTCCACAAAAGAATAAATGCAAGACGGTATCATCTAGTTTCATATAGTAAACCATTGTATTTACAAGGTCCAACTATCAAGCCTAGTTAGGTTTGTTGTGCAATGTGTTCATAGCAATTATGAATGGAGATACCAAGCAATATTGCGTACTAGAGACCAATATTGGGAAATAATGAAACTGGAAGGGTAACATACATGTCTTTCACCTCTCATTTTGTAGGATCATAACAAATTGGGATCACGAATGATTTCCCAAACAATCCACGATGTTGTTGAGACTGATCCTTCAACACCCATCTCCACCATCATAGGGCGCATCAAGTCAATTATGAGTTATACCATTAGCTACCAAAAGGGATCGTTGGTTAAACAAATTGCAATTGAAAACATCTATGACAATTGGGAGGATTCGTATCATAAGTTACCTACTCTTTTGTAAGTAATAGAATTGTATGTTCCGGGCTTCATTTGAAAGATGAGCACACAACCTACGTACCAAGGTGAGGTGGTGGACAATAATTACATTTTCTTTAAGAGGCTATTTTGGTCATTCAAACCATGCATTGATGGTTTTTGTCACTTTAAACCTATTGTTCAAGTGGATGAAACATTTTTATAAAGGAAGTAGAAAGAGACCTTATTGGTGGCAATTGCACAAGACGAACACAACAACATAATTCCAATTGCCTTTGTTATTGTTGAAGGTGAAACCAATGATGCATGAGTCTTTTTTTTAAGAAACTTACGGAGATACGTAACACCACAAGAGAGATTGTGCCTCATTTCAGATCGTGACGAGTTCATAAGAAGTGTATACTGTAGACATGAAAGTGGTTGGAAAGAAAACAATTCTATGCATGTGTATTGCATTAGACATATTACATAAAACTTTATGCGATGTTTAAAAAACACTGCTCTCAAGAAGGATGTTGTCAATATGGATAATTCTTTGTTTTTATGAAGATTTTAATATTATTCATATTTAATTTGCTTATTAATACTTTCTACATTTTGTTTACTACTTATATTAATTACAATTTAAATTTTATTGTAGCATATGACATGACTAAGCCCAAATTCTTTTACTATTTAACATAGTAAGGGATAATAATTTGGAAGCAGCACAATGGTTAGATGAGATTCTAAGAGACAAATGAACACTTGCATGATACAACAAAAGACAGTGGGGACACATGACAACAAACTTAACAGCGTCAATTAATTCAGTCCTAAAGAAAATAAGAAACCTCTCAATTTGCTCCATGGTGATGGCAACATATACTCTTTACAACAAATTCTTTAAAGAAAGAAGTAGGGAGGTAGATGCCATGATCATATTTGGTCATATATACTCTGAAGTTGCTTCAAAAACATTGCAAGATGCACACTCAAAGGTAAACACCCATAAAATTATCAATTTTGATAGATCAAGCACAAGATTTGTAGTGGAGGAGATTGAACACTGCAAAAAGTTCGACCAGTAGGGAGATTTATAGTTAGGTTAGATGAGTTGTGGTGTGACTGTGGGAAGTTTCAAAAAGTTCATATGCCATGTTCGCATGTACTTGCTTCATGCAAACATGCACACTATGACTTTAACATGTACGTTGCTCCAGTGTATGCATTATAACAAGTTTCTAAGGTTTACGAGCAACAATTTGTAGAACTTAAAAATGAAGACTATTGCCAACTTATACAAGCCTAACTTTATGCCCAAACTTAGAACTCAAAAGAATTTCAAAGGGTCGACCTAAGTCAAACCGAATAAGAACAGAGATGAACATTATAGAATAACATGGATGTGTAAAAAATTGTTCATATTGTCACACCCCTAGTCATACCAAGAAAATATGTTCCAACATTGTTCATATTTCTACTTCACATAGTTAATTTATGTTCTTTAGAAATTATTTTGTTTTATATATGATATTCAAAACAATGTTATTAATGGAGTTTTATTTATTATTTTTCATGCAACTTGCAATTTTTGTTATAACTCTTTGAAGTTTGGAGAACTCTACACAAGTATTCAAGTGTTTTAATAATGATCAAGAATATCAAGAATCAGGACATTAAAGATAACTCAAGAAAACTCAAGTTGGAAGCAAGCTCAAAGAATTACAAGACACAGAAGACTTAGTTGATAGTTAGGAGTGAATGATATCAAAAGGTAATCATCACTCAGCTCAGAGTGTTTTCTCAAGAAAATTGTTTTCTAAAACAAACTATAAAACTCACTGTCATAATCGATTATAGGTAGAACATAATCGATTATGTTTCTAGAAATTTTTAAGAATAACTTTGCCTCTGGAATAATCGATTAAGTAATCAATTATTTATTTTGAAAACTGAAAGTATTTCTCTCTGGAATAATCGATTAAGTAATCGATTATTTATTTTGAAACTGAAAGTATTTCTCTCTGGAATAATCGATTATGTAATTGATTAGGTGCTTTTGAATAAAGATTTGTCATTGTGATAATCGATTAGTTACTTTTTTTAAAGAGTTCAGAGCACTGTCATAATCGATTATGTCCATAACGTAATCGATTATGTTCGAAGATTTTTGAAAAATATTCGTTGCGAAAAATTTTCCGAAAATAAAGGAGTATCTTGATTCTTATTTTCTGAACGTTGGAGAGTCTCTGAATAGAGTTAAAAAGTGTGATTTCGAATTAAAATAAAATAAAATATTTTATTTGAGAATTTTTGGTTATTTAATAAGCATATCAAGGGTTTTCAAGATACCTCTCATAATACACTCTTTGACACATCTTCTGAAAAGCTTCACATTTTTTCTGAGTATCTGTAGCCACGAAATTTCATATTTTGAAAGTGAGAATATTTTTCTATGCAAATATTTTTCTGAGGAAAATCTTGAGGAGACTCTGCGCAGAGCCGGTGCTACAGTTTGACAGCTTCACTCACATGTGATATTTTTCTTGTTTATGTTCATCCTCTAAGGCTGTTCAGAGGAGGTGTTTTTTCATTCCTTGTATGATTCAAGGAAGGTATTTCATTCCTTGTGGAACTCAAGAAATGTGTGGTAATCTCTTGTGGGTTTCAAGAGATTGTGAGGTTTGATCTTTAATTTTTGTATTTTTGCATGTTTTACTTGTGATTAGTGGTTGTAAAAATTCTGATAAATTAAGGATATAAAAGTGTGTAATCATCTCAGGTTGAGGTGATTGGGAACTGGATGTAGAGTTAAGGATTTAACCCGAACCAGTATAAATTCCTAGTGTTTCTCTTTCTTTCCCTTATCTTTTAATTTTTCTGTTACTTTTTATAAAATATATGCTAGACTAATTAATTCAAGAGGTTAAAATTTGAATTGAAAAACGTTTAAAGTTTTAATTTTTATTGCATCAATTCATCCCCCTCTTAATGCCACTTGACAACAATTTTAACTTAATCATTATTTTTTATTTCAATCAATGTCACAGTTTAACACAAATGAATCATGTGACCTACTTTTTTTATTAAAATTTATTATTTAAAATTAATAATAATTATTTAAAAATTTTATATTTAAAATTAAATTTTTTTAATATAATATTTATAATTTATCAAGTAAAAAATATTGCATAAATTTTTATAATATAATATTTATTTTTTTAATATATTACATAAATAATTTTTTATTCATATTTTTTTATTGAAATTTATTATTTAAAATTAATAATAATTATTTAAAAAATTTATATTTAATAGTAATTTTTAAAATTATATATATATATAATATAATAAAATATTATTATTATTTAATATTATTAATAATTATTTAAATATATAGATATTTTAATATATATATATATAAATAAAATATTATTTTTATTATTTTTATATACAAATATTATTTAAACTTTAAAAATATATTTTTTTATTTTTAATTATATATTTTACTTTATTTTTTATTTAAAAAAGAAAAATTGGACAACTAAAGGTTAGAATTTGGTTTTTTGAGAAATTTCATTCTAACTTGAACATGAAATATATATAAGGTAAATTCAGTTTTATATTTTTTTTATTAAAATAATATTATATATGTAAAAATTTTTAAAAAATATCGCCATCCAATTAATATATTTTTATTAAATTTAATATTATTAATTTTTTATTATATTATAATTTTAATTACAGTAAAAGAGTTAATTTATTTTATATATTTAATTTGAAAAGAGTGATGTCTTACTCTATGTATCTCAATAAAGAATAAGGTATGCAATTCTTTACCTAGAAAATATTTATCAATTAATAATTTTTAATTTTAATTTTATTTTTATTAAATTTGAAAATTTTGAATTATCATAACTCATATATGCTAGAATAAAAAATTGACATAAATATATACTCAAGTCAATTTATTATAATTTTTTTTATCATCATTATTATTTAAAAAGGTCTCATTTAGTATAAAAAGATTTTTAGAACTACATATTGTCTCAACACACATCTTTAAGTCACAAAATTAAAAGAACGGTCGCATGGTCAAAAAGAGATGATGCGGTCTCAACAAGAGCCATCCATGGAGGTTTTTACTATTCCATGGAATTCCTTAATTGTGTTGATACCATCAGATCATTCTCTCAGTATGTCAAATTATATAAGAATCTATTAGGTTGAACTCCCAATATATTTAAAAAAGGTTCAATCATTTCATGTCACTTAATCTAAGTGGAGAGGGGGTCTTTTAGGTTAGAAAAGAGAGAATTAATTTTCATAACTTTTGGAAGAGAAAGAGGAGAAAATATTGTTTGTTACATTTACAGAATAGTCTTAGTAAATTTACGATTCCTGTTTCGTTCACCATTGGATCGGGTTAAAATTTTGACAGCATATTTGTGGAACTTGGTTCTTTAGTTTAACAGTTATGATCGTCAATTGAAGGTCTATGATTAGAGTTATTAGTCCCGCACTGTTGCTCTATTTTAGGTTTCTCTTTCTTTGTTCTTCAAATTTGAGAGTATTATTGCTTTGCTGTATTGGATGATTGTAGGCATTTATTTTTGTATTTGATCTAACTCTCTTATACCCATATTTGACCTTAGTGGAGTTTGATTAACTTGTTGGATTTTTCTAACAATGAATAATTGTGTCCAACCACATGCTCCTACCCATATAGGGTGAATATTATAGCACAATTATAAACATTTTCTTATAAACCCATACTTTATTTATTCATGATGTACAGAAAGCGGAAACATACGAATTTTTATCATGAGGAATAATGAAGGAGAGAGTAGAGTGAAATTGATGGTGGGTGTGTGATATTCCAAATGAAGAGAGCCGTATATTTTTCTTTGGGGTTTTCTCGTCTCATGGGGACCATAATATATTACGTAACTTATGTAAATTACATTCCAAATTTTAATTATTCTAAATTTGACTTCTCATAAAAATCAGAATATTACCTAGGTATCCACACCATAAGTTTTCATGAAAATTATAACCTTAGCCATAAACTTAATAGTAAATAGACCACTTTATAATATTAATAAATTAAATAATGATCCTAACACATTTAAATAATAAATATGTGATCCAAAAAAATACTAACTATCTCCTATTAGTCACATATGTATTCTTACAAATATGTCAAACTTTATGAACTCAAAATTGTCATTATATACCTTGGGCATATCCAAATAATCTTGTCCATTAGTTATGTCAATACATAGAAGTAAAACAATTTTTGTTATCTACTATAACTTAACCCATAAATGATTACTAATATTGACACAACCAATTGACACAGACTCATCATGAATGTGTAGCATGAAAATTACATGAAAGTGGTCTTTACATGTCAATTTTTAACTGGTCTTACCTTTTTTTAATGAGATCAATCAACAACTTTATTATACAAAGTGTAATAACTGAAAATCAAATTTTATATCTGATCAAAATTATAACCAAATACAAAAGTATGCATACTTAATACCAAAATACAAAACACAAAATACATAAGGGACTAACTCCCACTAAACCAAGATTACTCAAACTGTAAAACACACATGTGAGCTGTGTGTTCATGAAAGACTTTGGGTGGAACACCCTTCGTAAGATGATCCGCTATCATGAAGTTTGTACCTAAGTGTTCTATGAAAATCTGTCCATTTTGTATCTTTTCCTTAACAGCTAGGAACTTAATGTCAATGTGTTTTTGACTTGGTCGAGCTCCTATTATTATTGGAATATAGGATGGCTGATTTGTTGTCACAATATAAATTAAGTGATCTTTCAATTCCTTCCACACTTTGCAACCCAGTGACAAAGTTCCTCAGCCAAATCCCTTGATTAGATGCTTCATAGCATGCTAAAAATTCCGCTGCCATGGTGGATGCTTGCTTGACATTATGCCAAGAAATTGCACCACCAACCAGCAGATAGACATAACCTGAAGTGGATCTTAAGCTATCTTGGCATTCAACAAAATCTGAGTTAGAATACCCAGTTATCTCCAACTGGTCTGACCTCTTGTATATGAGCACATAATCATTTGTTTTCTTTAAATACCTCATAACCCTTTTAGTTGCTTTCAAGTGTTCCATTCCTGGATTGATTAAATATCTTCCTAACATCTCAACTATGTATGCTATATCTGGACGCGTACATACTTGGGCATACATTAGACTCCCTGCATAGGGAATTTTCTACATTTCCTAAATTTTTAAGTTTCCCTTTGGGCACTAATTAAGACTTTGGAGTATCCCAATTTACATTCTTGCATGGCAAAACTTTTAATTACCTTTTCGATATAGCTCCTTTGTGACAATCCTAAATATCTCGAGATCGATTTCGGTGTATCTGAATTCTTAATACAAAGGAGGCATCACCAAGATCTTTCTTTTCAAAGTTTCTTGATAGAAATCTCTTAGTTTCATGCAACATGCCTATATCATTAGTAACTAGTAGTATGTCATCAACATATAAGAGCAGGAAAATATACTTTCTCCCACTAAATTTGTGATACACACAGTAGTCAACAAGATTCATCGCAAAGCCAAATGAGAGAATTACTTGATGAAATTTGTGGTACCATTGACGAGATGTCTGTTTTAGCCTGTAAATGGATTTTGTCAGTTTGCAAAGCATATTCTTTGGGTTTCATGACACAGTTTTCTAGTTGCACTATATAAATTCTCTCATCAATGTTGCCATTGAGAAACGCGGTCTTGACATCCATTTGATGGAACTCTAAATCATAATGAGCCACAAGAGTCATGATTGTCCTAAAAGAGTCTTTCTGTTAAACTGGAGAGAAATTCTCTTTAAAGTCAATCCCTTCCTTCTAGGTATAGTCCCTAGCTATAAGACGAGCCTTCCACATTACCTTTAGAATCCTGCTTGGTTTTACCAATCCATTTGCAACCAATGTGTTTCACACCTTTTGGTAATAGGATAAGTTCCCAAATTTTGTTGTCTTGCATGGATTTATATCATTACTTCAATACACTTTTCTGAGTTAGAATCTTGCATGGCTTGACGGAAGTTGACTGAGTCTTCTTTTATCATGCCATTATTTTCCTCATGTTCTTGGAGAAATATCATGTAATAATTCGAAATAGCACTTATCCTTTCTCTAGTGGATCTCCGTAAAGGTATTGACTCATGAAACACAAGTTCTTGAGGATATTGAGTTTGTTCTTCATGAACAACCATATCTTGAGTAAGAGATTCAATAGCAATGTCTTGTGTTGAGGTTCTGAACTTGCTTTATCAAAAGCAATTGTATGAGTCGGTTATAGAATTTTTACCGATTCTTCCTCTAAGACAAAGTCTCTAATCTTATTCTTCCTCCCAAACTCAATATCCTCAAAGAATGTGGCAGTTCTTATCTAAAAAATTGTCTTTAATGTGGGATCTTAAAATTTATAGCCATTGGATCTTTCCGAGTAACCAATAAAGTAGTTGCTCACTATTCGAGAGTCCAATTTCTTTTCATTTGACTTATAAGACCTTGCTTCAGTTAGACAACCCCATACATGAAAATGTTTTAGACTAGGATTTTTCCCAACGCAGAGCTCATAAGGTGTTTTGGCAGTTGTCTTGGTTGACACTCTATTCAAAATGTAAACTGCATTCTTTAGTACCTCTCCATAATGTGACTTTAGTAAGGTAGAATGAAAAATCATGCTCCTTACCATATCCTTAAGATTTCACTTGTCTTTCAGCCACACCATTCATGCTAGGTGATCCTGACATGGTGTATTGTGGGATGATTCCACATTCCTCTAGGTACTTGGCAAAAGATTCTGGACGTTGTTCACCTGAACTGTCATATCTACCATAGTACTCACCACCGTAGTTAAATCTAACACTCTTGATTCGTTTATTGAGTTTATTTTCAACTTTAGCCTTGAATGATTTGAACACGTCTAAAGATTGTGATTTTTCATATATAAGAAATAAGTATGCATATCTCAAGTAATCATCTATGAATGATATACAATATTTTTCTTATTCCAAGAAGGTGTAGGAAATGATTCACAAATATTCGTATATATTAATTCTAAGATATACACACCTAATTTCTTTGCTTTGGTATTCTTACCTTTAATGCATTCAACACAAACAATAAAGTTTATTAAGTCAATTGAATCCAAGATCCCAATGACACAAGTTGTTCAACTCTATTTTTAGAGATGTAACTTAAGTGCTTATGACATAATGCTCCTGAATTAGTATTATCAATTTTACGCTTAGTACCACGTGATTCCACATTTAAGGATTCATTATAAATAGCTATAACGTCCAGTAAATATAGATTATCATAAAGAAAAAGTGAACCAGTTCCAACAATATTTGAATTAAAAGACAAACTAAATACATTGTTCCCAAATGAACATAAATAAACCGATTTTTCCAAATAAGATACTAAAACCAAATTTCATCTAAATGCGGTACAACAAAAGTGTCTTTTAAATCCAAATAAATTCTAGTACATAAAAATAATCTAAAATACCATATAGCATCCACCTCTACCGATTTTCCATTTCCAACATAGATCCATCTTTCAACATCAATCGGCTTGGTAGCTTAGGTAACCCGACAATGAAACATTGATGTTAGTAGTGACACTAGAATCTAACCACCAAGTGTTTCCAGGTACTGAAGCTAAATTGACTTCAGACCAAAGTAAAAAACATACCTTTCTTTGCATGCCAAACATGATATTCGGTACATTTCTTCTTTATATGTCCAGGTTTACTGGAAAAGAAACGTGTCACCCTGATTTTATTTCTTTTGTCCTAAACCCTTAGCAACTTCATTCTTGGTATTCTCAATTTTCTTTCTTTTGACCTTATCTTTAGAGGTGCTTACAACATGAGCACTTTCTGTCCTTTCTTGCTTCAACCTTTCCTCTTCTTGCACAAAGTATGAAATGAGTTCATTAAAAGACCATTTCTCCTTTTGACAGTTATGAGATATCTTAAATTGAATGAACTATGAGGGAAGAGAAATTAACACTAAATGTATAAGAAAGTCTTCCGATAGTTCAATGTCCTAAGTTTTGAAGCTATATTGGACATGCCCATAATGTATTTGACACTTGTTTCATGGAAATCAAGTTCTAAAGAAGAGTAATTGTTTCTGCCTTATCGCTTTTTGCAAAGCGCTTCTCAATTTCATTAAGGAATTCTTTGGCACTTGTTATCTTTTCAGAAACAGTACCCCTAGATACCTCATTAATGTCGTGTTTAATGATCATAAACTCATGCGAGACTCATTCGATTTGAGCGATTTCACTCCTCATAATTTTTCCTCTGTTCAAAGGTACTAGAGTCCGTAAGAGAAGGGGGTTGGTCAATCCTTAATGCAAGGTCTACATCCATGCAACCAAGAAAAATTTCAATGTTCTCTTTGTAGTCCTTAAAATTTGTACCACTAAGAACTGCACTTAATTTATATTAGTAGATATTGAAGTAATAGTATCTAAAAGGGAAACAAAAACAAATAATACAATTATGCTCACACAAAAACAAAATAAAATAAAAACAATCAACAATATGTTCAAATAATGGCATAACCCATCTCAAGATACCTAGTGCACCATCAATATCAAGTCTTTGGCTAGTAGTGTTATCGATATTGGATAACGAAAAATATCGAAAGGTAAAACATCCTTTATGAAAAAAATATTGTATATTAAAATGGGTTATGGCAGAAGCACTGCGAAAAAAAATATATAAAATACAAATTCATATAAATAAAAGAAAATGCATAAGGGTATTTGAAATTCAACATTAATTCAATAAGTTCAAATTCTAAGAGATAAATAACAACAAAACATAAAAATAAATGTTCTTAAATTTTTAATTATCAGATTATTCCTCAATCCCTACATAATTATCATCTATGTTGTTATCTAATGAGGAATTTTATGGTCAAGTCTATTTCTCTCTTTTGAATGAATTTGCAATATGAATAAGTAAAATGATAATTAGTTTCTTCATACTTTGTAGAAATCCTAATAATGAAATTATATGTGAACAATAATTATTACTTGCTCAAACACACTCCAATTGCGTGCACATCTTGATAAGCTACATGTCAAACTTAAAATCTTGATTACTAGCTTTTGCAAGTTTGGGGTTGTGTGGCCATAATACTTCCACCATTGAGCTATAAAAACAAATAACTTAAAAGTTAAAACAATTAAAAACACTTGGAAGGAACAACTTCTATGAAAGTGTTTAAATATCTCACAAGAAGTTGTGGTCTTCCTTGATTCTATAGCAAAGTCATCACCAAATAGGCCACTTCCACTTTTGTAAAGAGGCAACTCGGTTAAATTTTTTTTGTTGCACATCTTTACTTGGCACCAATCTCTTGATGCAAGCATATAACTCATTGGTTACCTCCAAATCATATTCTATTATGGATTAGAATAATATAACTTTGGGTTCAAAAAGTGGCCAACTGCATGTAGTGGATGATGAAGTTGACAAGTTCATCTATTATCGATGATTGTAAATACATCCTTGTACTTACTTTCATTATTATTGAAAGACTTCATTATGGTTTCTTTGACTTTTTCCATTGCTTCATAAATATAACCTATGGATGCTTTTCTTTCCCTATCTACGAAGCACACGGACAAGAGGAGACATGACTTTAAATGTAAAAACAACATGATTCCAAAATGAAGACATAAGAATAATTTTTGAAGCTTCCCTCCCCTTAGCATCCTTAGACAACTTGTTTTTTCTTCATTCATCATAGGTAAACATCTTTCTTAAACTATCTTTCTCTTGATGAAGTCTTTCTAGTGATAAGTAAGATGAGAGCAAATCTTGTGATTCCATATCTTACCAATTTCCTTTTATTTGTGAAATGACTCATCAAACTTAAGGTACTAGAATGACTATAAATAAAGCCAACAAGACTAATTCCCCATGAATTGTCTTCTTCTTTATTAAAGGAAGCTTCCCTCCAACATCAAGTCTATTCAATGGGTAACATAGGGAGTCCAATATAAATTGGGCTTTTCTCCAACATCTTATCGGCTAAGACACAATTGCTTCCATTATCTGTGATCACTTTAACAACATTCTCTTTTCCAATTTCTTTTACAAGAGTATTAAACATTTCAAATAATTTTTCTCTAGTCTTCACAAACTTAGAACTGTTAATAGAGTTCACAAACATTGTCCCTACAGGAGAGTTGACCAAAAAACTAATCAAAGTTTGTTGCTTCCAATCAGTCCATGCATCTAACATAATAGAGCAACCATATTTGGCCCATTGCAATTTATGATCATTCAAAACCCTTAAGTGTAGTCCATCTCTTTATTAAGGAGTGAAACTCTAATTTTATGATAGTTAGGAGCTGGTAAATTTGGATCATAAGTTCCAATAAAATCAATCATATCTTGAAAGCTCTTTAATTTAACAAGATTGAGCGACAAGCCTGCTTGGTACAAAAAACGAGCAACATAATGGTGAACTTATATCTTCAAATTTTTGTCACATGCCTCTTCTATACTAACTTGTCTCAATTTTTCCTTTTTTCTCTTATCTAATGCAAGAGCATGATTCTTACAAAACATATTCATCTGTCCTTTTTTATTAGGATTATTTGTCCCTTTAACATTACTTATAGTTGAAAATTCAACTTCATCATCACTCTTATGATCACCAATAATAATATTATCTACCAAGTTTGTTGAAGCATCTGTCTTCTTTTTAAATAATTTCTAAAGTTCTTCTCTTACATCTTTTGGAGCTTTGGGGCAAGGTGTAACATTGCCCTTCTTTGCCATTAGATCTTCTTTAGCTCTAGTAACTCCTCCTTTCATGATTTTCCTACAATAATTATAAACTATGGTGTTTAAGTTGGATTCATGTAATGGATGATAATATTTTCAACCCGAATCATTCCTAGTAGAAGTTATTGAACTACCTTCAGTTGTCATTGGAATTTCTTTAAACTATATCACTTCTATTTGGTTGGATTGGAAAAAATGGCTATGGAATAACGGCAGCGATAGCGAAACAACGGTGACAACGATAGCGAAACAACGACAACAACAGAACAACGATGGTTATAACGGAACAATAACACCAAAAATAATGTGACAGTGGCAGCAAAAGACAGTAGTGTTTAGTGGTAGTGGCAGCGACAATGAGCAATGATGGTGCACAACGGTAGTGGTGTGCAGTAGTGGTAGTGTAGCAATGGTAGTGAGCAGTGGCGACGGTGTACAACGACAACAGTGTGATGAGCGGCGACAGTATAATGAGTAGTGGGCAACATTAATGATGCTTTAGGGTTTAGGTTTGTGTATTTTAGGTTTATGTATTTTATTTTATATTGGGTTTATGTTATGTTTTTTTGGGTTTGACAAAAAAAAAGACTAATGGGCTAGAAACCCTAAAAAAAGCCAAAAAACACAAGTTTTAACCTAGTTCTCCAACCCTAATTTAATTTGTTGTCTTCTTCAACCTATGCCTCCAACTGCCACTCCCTCTCCAACGCCACTCACATCTCTCTTACTACCACCATTGCCTTTGGCAGTCGCCGTCACCTCTTAACGCTATCTCTCCAGTAGTTATCTTGTCCGCGATTTGCGCCTTTAATACAATGGGACGCAATTCTGTAACACGGAAAGCAATCGCCATGCACCACCATGTTAAATCTGAATCGCCACTGCCTTCCCATGACGTTTTGCAAAAAAACCACCACCGCCTTTCACCATGATGCTACCATGGTAGATATTTAATAACACTATTGGATAGTAATATTAATGGCTAGTGATATCCTTGTTGTAATGATCAAACATTGATAATAAAACATGTTAAATAAAAAACCCATCTTTGAATTGATTTATCATTCACATGCAAAATCTCATAATTATCACATGTTTATTAGCCAATTGGCCAAATCTCCCCCCTTGTACAATAGTAGTGAAAAAACACAAGGAAATTCGAACAGATACTGAGCCATTTATAGAGAGCCCAGAAGGCTTGGAGCGAAGCCCAACTGTTAGGGTGCAGTTGGGTAGGGACAACGTTTAACACTTGCAGAACACCCATGGTGAAATCATCAAAGGGAAGCTCTACATGTATGCCTATGAACATATAAGCATTCATGTAGAAGAACGCCTCATCAGACCCCTCGCAACCATGACATACTCGGTCTCGAGGTGCATACCTCTTGGTCTCCACTATGCCCTCCTCGAAGTTAGTACCAATAACAACTGTCCTCTCAAAAAACTATCTCAGATCTCCCATATGTCCAAACCAGGAAGCATATTGGAGGACAGTAGGGCCCACCCACTCATAACCCTCACAAGGAGGAAAGCCTAGCTAATTTTCTCCTCTTCTCCTTATCGGTCGAAGACCCATGCCCCTTTTGGTTTAGAGGCTTATTTTCAGGACCCTCCTGGACTACTTAAGATGAGTTAGCCTGATGGGGACACCCTTGCGAATCCCTGCCTGACATGTTCTCGGTCGCACTAGAATGTTGTCGAGCACTAGACCCCTCCATTAACAAGTCAACAAAACTTGAAGACGAAGACATACCAGCACAAAGACAGACACAACAAGAGAGCAAGAAGGAAGCAAACAAATTTCAAAGTAGAGCACAAGGAAAAGACAAGGACAAATAACCACTTCTATAGGTAGTTGGAGACGGTTACCGAAATGGTTCCTCTCCTCTAATAAATGCGTCTATGCAACTTCTCCCACGAAGCGACGTGACTACCCCCAAACGATTCATGTGAAGCGACACCACCATCATTACTCTTGAGTCTCAAAACACATGACTCTTTCCACTTCTTGGGGGATCTCCTGCCAGGCAATCAAATTTGAGCGAGAACCAATGAGGACCCAAATTCAATTCAAGTGGGAATCAACAAAAGCCTAAGGTAAATTTGGGTGGGAATTTAGGAGTTTCAAAATTTAAATTTTTGAAAGATGAAAAAGAAAGAGGGCAAACTATTGCGAGGCAAATAAAAGCATTCCTCAGAACAAATCAGGTATACCTCAGCAAAACCATAACATAATTGTCTCTACCTTGTAAGTTTCATGATTAAGGAAACTTGTGTAGTGGATATTTCCCAATTGAGAATCCTCACGAAACATTTTAACTAGTACATTCTCGACTTAGACTGAGAAGTGACTAACTAGTATCATTAGACTCATAATATCAGGCCCAAATCTGTTACTCCCACATTCGTTAAAAATAAAATATCCATCCTCAATCCCCTAAAAAAACACATAATTTCAATAAATCTTATAATTAAAATTCACTAAAATAAATTTGTTTTATTTTATATTATAAATTGATTAAGACTAATCAATCAATCCATAATCTCATAATACCATCTTTATCAATTCTTTCCTACGGTAAAATTTATTACTTCAACCACTCTTCATAATATATATATATATATATATATATATATATATATATATGCGCGCAAAACACGTGGAAAGAATACTTAGTGGGGATAATAAGATAATTAGCCGTAGGTAGCACAGTTTTTATATGAAAAACAACACTTCAGTCACGATGCATAATTAAATGAAAGACACAAATCACAAACACAACAAACAATTAGCTACACAATATATATCTTCCAACATTAAATCAACAAAAAAAAAAAACAAAGTAACAAATCTAGTGGTATCCTTATGCTCCAAACTATGGATACCATAGTCTAATGATTGTAGCAGCACAAACCTTACTTACTTCCCATCTTGCTTTTTGTGATCAAACTGGAAGTGGTGGGACACTCTGCTCATGCCTGAAGACGTTTTGAGGATCCACTTTGGTCTTAATCTTTACCAATCTGTCGAAGTTGTTCTTGAAATACCTATAGCCCCAAGAACTTGCCTGAATGTAGCCTGTGCTGTTCTTGGTGTTTACTCCCAAATCAAGATCCCTATAATTCACATATTGTCCCCTCGGGAAGCTGGACACATAAGGGACCATGTAGTTGTGAACGTTCCTAATCCAATCTATGTGCTTTGCAACATTCTTGTCACCATCTTGCCAAAAAGACAAATACAGACTTATGAACCTTGTTCCATTTCTGTAAGGAAAAGGGGTGTCAGATTCTGAAAAATGGTCCATCCTTCCACCATACGGGCTCCATAAGATCAAGGGGGTGTCTTCTACAAGCACCCTTTGCCACAACCCTTCAAGCCCGGTTTCTGGTATCGGCTCTCTTACAAAATCTGATTTTCCCTTGAAGAAGGTCTTGACTAGTGGCTTTCCTCGAAGCAGAACTTCAGGATTGGTGCCACTGGGAAAACCTGCAAAATAGAGCACAGATTTGATCCAGCTAGTTTCCAAGCAATCCTTTCTTGTCAAACCCAACTCAGGGAAGCTTTTCTTGATGATTTTAAGGAGTGTTCTGGCCTCACCAAGGAAGAGAGCATTGTAAGAAGTTGTGATAGTTTTCTGTGTTTTTTGAATGACGACTCTGATGAAGAGATTGTCATCAACATAGGGTGCCACTTCCTGCCATCTTCGAAGAAGCTTGGTTGCACCTTGCTCAAGGGTCTTGTTAACTGTAAAAACTGTCACAGTTGAGGGCACAGGAACCAGCTTAATCTTCCACCAAAGAAGGATACCGAAGCTTCCACCCCCACCTCCTCTTATTGCCCAAAATAAGTCTTCCCCCATGGCTTTCCTGTCAAGAATTCTTCCATTGGCATCAACAATTTTAGCATCTAAGATATTATCCACCCCTAGGCCATATTTTCTCACCATGGTTCCATATGCTCCACCTGCAATGTGCCCTCCAATTCCTAAGCTTGTGCAAACCCCTGCAGGGAAACCATGAACTGAACTCTTCTCATATATTCTATAGTACACTTCACCGTTTGTGGCACCAGCCTGAACCCAAGCAGTGTTGCTTTCGATATCAACTTTGATTTCACGGAGCTTGATCAAGTCAACGACTATGAAGAGGCTTTCAATTTCGGAAACGTAAGAGACCCCTTCAAAGTCATGGCCACCACTTAACACTCTAAAATGAATCCCAAGTTTCTTGGAGCAAATTACTGCTGCTTGAACATGGGAATCACGGGCGGGTGTGAATATAAACAGAGGTTTTGGTGCTGAAGACACCAAAAGCCTTTTATTCTGGCCAGAGGAGTCAAGAACACTGGTGAATGAAGGATTATTTGGAGTGTAGATTAACGAGTTAAATGGAAATGTTCTGTCCGAATTCGAGTTGAGACATTGGACAAAACTTTTTTGATCTGTTGCTGAAGTTGCCAATGAAACGGATAGTAGGAGAACTACAAGTGACAAGTGGGAAATTGGTGACAACATGGTTTGGTTTGTGTTATCAGGTTTGAGACTCTGTTTTGTGCCACGGTGGGTGTGACCCATGTTCTATATATATTTGAGCTATTGTTCCAGAATGCTGTAATATTTCAGGAAGTTTGAGCTAAGACATGCGTCATACTCACGTAGAAGAGTATGAATATTTCTTTGGAGTGAATGTTCTAACTTTTAATCATGATTTTATTTGTTGAAAATTATATTTAATTATGAGTGGGGAACAAAAACTTTATGCTTTAACATCTTTTATTTAAAGCAATTTGAAATAAAATATTGGAATAGAAGGATATCAATGCCCTTTCTATTGAGATGCACTCCTGTTTTTGATTATGAGACATTGAAAATTTTCCAAGCTTACCTTTTATCAATGACCACCATCTATTTTTTTCATTTTAAATATGTACCATTTTCTTATACAATCAAAATCAAATCAAATATGATAATAATTTTCTTGTTTCATAAAAAAGTAATATATTAATAAATTTATTTAAAAATATAATTAAATTAATATATATAAAATAGTATAAATTTTATTTTATAAATTGATTAAATTAAATTACAAATTTATTTTTATTATGATATTAGAATTTATTTTATTAAAGTGAATGAACCTATCACAAAATTAATATATAAAAATTAATATAATTAATTGATATTAAACAATTCATAAATATTTAATTTTATATTTATTTAAAAGTAATGATAAATTGGACATGTGTCTTGATTGTTTTGTGAATAATGCATATGGCATAATGTGTATTTTTGTTTTTCTTTTATTGGGTTATGCTATTATGCACCAAATAAAACAAATTCTGAATAATTTTATATTATCTGTAAACGTAATCGAATCCATTTATTGACCTTCGGATGGTTATAATTGTTAGGAAAGAACAAGAAGATACTGAAATTGAACAAATTCAGTGCAAAAGAAAATAAATAAATATATAAATAATAATTGTACTTGAAGCAATATGTTACCATCAATGATGTTTAGCGAAAGACAGAAGTGTAATTTTACTAAAATTGAACTAATTATAACAAACAAACAAAAAGACTGTGTCGCTTTTATATCCACAAATTATAAAAAAATGAAAATAGTAACTATGTAATAAAATTATAACAAATTAATCTATTACAGTTCCTCATTTATAAAGTAAAAGAATAAACTAAAATATCAGATATCCTTTTAAACGGGAATGTGAAGATCATAAAATTTCAATCTTTTAAGAAATTAAATAAAGAAATAAAGTAAAGAAACTTGGTCAGAGCATCAATCAAGTAAAAAAGTAACACGAAAGAAATGAATAAGAACATATTATATTTTTTCTATTATGAGATGATAATAAATTATATGTTTTGTTCTTTTAAGAAAGAAAAAATTACGAGGAAGATAGATAACAAATTTATTATTACAATAAATAAAAATTGCATTAAACAATTTTATACACAAATTCTTTGGTAAATATTTAAGCAGTTGAATTTTACATGTGTGTGAGAGTTGTTGAGGCCTTATACTCAATTTCTCAAGTAGACTTAGAGAGTATTTTTCTTTTTGATTTTCATGAAATGAGGGAAAAACCATGAAAAATACAATAACCTCTAATAGACCTATGATCACCAAGGCAACAAGTTTAGAATCAACAAAATCGTGGAATTTCAAATTTGAAAAAATCTGGAAGAAAAATCCTTTAGTTGGAGATCCCTTTAGATATTTTAAAACTCTATTAATGCCTAAAAATGAGTGTCTAAAGGCTTAAAAACAAATTGAATAATTTATTGAATTAAACAAGAGATATCAAGTTTACTAGTAATATAATAAAGCAATCTTTCAATTAATATTCTATAAGTTGTTGTATGTAAATATCTTGGTCAACTTGCAATTTAATGGAAGGGTCAAAAAGATGTATTGACACATTTAGAAGCAAGAAGAGGACTATCTTAAGGAATATTTTTTATGAAGCATTATTTTTATTATAATTGTTTATATATTTTATCTACTAATTTAACCTTATATTATTATTGTACCCATAATATTATGATACTTAACCTTATAGATTCATTTACATAATATAAAGGAATTTTATTTTTAAAAAATTAATAATAAAATAAGTTAGAATTATTATAAAGAATAAAATATACTTATTTTATATCTATACTAAATTAATTAATAGTCTATTAATATATTTAAAACATTATTAAAATAGGAAACGTTTAAATATAAAATATTTAATTTATCTAAATAAGGTTTATAAAAAAATAATCTTTAAAAAATTGATAATAGATGGAAAGTTATAAAATGATTCATCATCACAAAATTAGATTTTTTTTAAGTAAAACTTTTATCTATTATTTAGCTTTCACCTGCATTGATATTAGTTTTTATGTCAAAATATGATCATTGCAGTATCAACAAAATCACAAACAATAAAGGGAAACTAATATAAACAAAATCAATCCAAAATATATATAATTCATAAATTCATCCTCACAATTATTTATCTAAATATATTCAGGTATTCAAACAATCATAGTTGTACCCAATCACATGCACCCATTAGACTTACTCATTCACATACACCTAATATTTTAGACAAACTCTTTTGAAAAATTATACGGAGTTCTTAATCTCAGAGGCTAATACCTGGGCATACGGTTACCGAACCATAAACACAACCCCTTCAAAGTATTTTTCACCTCAGGATTGTAAATTCTTCAAGGTCTTTTTCACCTCAGGATTGGTAATCTCTACAAAGTCTTTTTCACTTTAGGATTACATGTCTATCCCCATTATGGCAACTGCTCAACAGAGTGATTCCCACACACACCTATCAAAGAACTGATGGATCCTCCCACCTAGTGATAAGTGCAATTGAAACCTCCATCGACCTCTACCACATGGTATCCTTGTCTATGTGACTAGAATATCATTAAAGTCTGGATATCTCCTTTAGAGACATCTAGAATTTCATGTGTACACTAAAGCTACACCAAATAGTAACCCATGGTAACTATTTGACTTACACAACCATCTCATCTCATTGACACTACTGTCATCTCAATCTCATTGGCACCACTGTCATCTCAATTCCATTGGCTCCATTGCTATCTCAATCTCATTGACACCATTGCCATCACAATTTCATTGACACCATTGCCAACACAATTCCTTATGACCTTAGTCACAATTCACAAAATAAAATTCACATTGTTATCACCAATCTCATTTCACAATCCAATTCCAATGACAATACATAATCAAATCGCACATTACATAACTCAATAGTTTAATTGTACAACAAGTATCTTATAAATTTTTATCATATTTCACATATATATACTCTTTTAATACAAATTAGAACATGAATAGTTATCCAAAAATAATAAAATTTCGTTCAAGCAAAAATAATTTCAAAAACATTTCTCTCATATCGCAGCCTAAACTTTAATCACTAAAAAAATTCATATCTTAAGTTTTACACATTATTTCCATGTGAAATAAAAATCATTGATTAGTTAACATCAAGGACTACAACTTTTATGAAGAAAATTTTCTCAAATTCGTAACGAAAACATCCCAAAAGGGGTTCGTAATTTCAAAATGAATAAATTTCCTGACAACTTGACCTTTAATTACGAAATAAAATCGTATTGTAAGTTATACATATCCTTTTTACATAAAATAAAAGTCATGAGTTAGACAACATTTAGGTCTATAACTTTTATGAAGAACACTTTTTGAAATTCGAAACAAAACCAAACCAAAATAGGATCACAATCTTAGAGCAAAATTCAATTTACACTTTTACATATAATAATCAATATAATTTTTATTAATCTCACATAAAAGCACATCAACACACATAATAATTCAATTAATCATCAATAATTTTGCTTAATTAACTTTTCTTACCTTTAAAGGATCTCAAAATGATTTTTTTTATAGGATTAATCTACTTTTCACGCTTTTTCTCCCAATGTTCTCGAATTTTTAAAGAGATAAGAATTGAAGAAGAATTCTTGAAAAGAATTGAGAAAAATTTAAGAAAATTGTAGAGAGATGAGAGAGAAGGAAAATTAAAATTTCTTAAAAATAAAAATGAAAATAAGAGAATTAAGTTAAATAAATTAGTTATAACTTTTTCTTAGATTTAGAGTTTATGTAATAATGGGTCTCACAATCATGTTCCATGGCCTTTTCCAATAAGTAATTTAGAAGTTTAAGGTTTCGAAATGTAGGTAATAGCCAAACAAAATATTTTATACGAGAAAAAAAGTTGTCAAAAGATAAAATAGAAAAAAAAATGGATGAACATGATTACATGAAGGAAGGTTGAATGATATAGAAACTAATAGATTATAGAAATAGTCTAGCAAATAACTTGGCTTCTTCCTTTGTCATGTGGAATTTTTAATTTGGTGCCAAATAATATTTTTATATAATATATGAACTATGTAAGGTGTTGTCTAGTTTCATATTTAGTTACTATTAAAATAATAAAGTAAAATTTTTAACAGGAGTTAAGAAATATCTAGGTTCAAAAGCAAAAGTAAGAGAATATGATACCTAAAAGTTAACATATAACATTTCAAATACTTTATTACTAGTAGTAAAATTGCTATAATGTGACAGTTGCTTGTCTTACAAAATGACACGCATTCCAAGGAGGAACTATTACAATATTGAAAGATAAGAAATTATGAAATAAATTTTTTAAACTATTAATAAAAAAATGTCTTAATCTTGAGGACCAAAGAGACAAAGTTTTTGAATTGTTGGAGAGAGTGTGATGTATAGAAGCTAACTAGTTAGATGCAAAATCTATCACATACAATTTACTTTATAGTCTAGATAAATCAATATGTTCTCTTTCTAATATTCTATTTAATGACACAAGAATTATGGTTAAAGATGAGAGGACAAGAGAAAAAAAAAAGAATAATAGTGAAATTGGGTATATAGAAAATATTTTGAAAAATTAAAGAACTAGATAGGTTAATAGTTTCTTACAAAAAGGGAGTAATAAAAATAGGGTTAATGTATCTCTTATCAATAAGAATGCAAATGTTATTAGTGATAAGATTTATAGAACCTATGTCAAGGAGCCATTATTGATTAATTTTATATTGTGAGGAATAAACAAATGACCCTAGTAGAATTGGTTAGGGAGAAGTGGTACTATATGAGCAATGTGAGAAGCATTTTGGTTAGATTTTTTTTAGATTGTTGAAGAAGTATGCCTTAAAATTGCCATGGAGTAAAATTTATGTTTGTCTTTGTAATTTTCTAAATAATGTTAGAATTAAAAAAATTATGATTCAAAGAAGAATTATTTTTCTAATTATATTATCTTCTCTAACATTTTTAAATTGGTAAACAAGAAAGAAAATATATTTAAAATAATATATATCAATGAAATGACTTGTCTTTTCCTTAATAAGTGCATAATTAGTTAACATATTGACCTCTATCCTTAATCAACATCTCTTTCTCTAATAGAAAAATCTCATCTTTTAAAAAAATTTCCACCACTGTTTTATTAGGAAGATATTGTAAGAAACTTTGTATTAAGATTTAAATAATTCAAAATAAACTAATTTAATTATCTTTTTTTTATTGTATCTGTACGGATAAGGTGTTGGTAACCTTTCGGTTACTCCTAAACCACCTTAATTAGGAATAATTTAAGCATAATGACATTGGGAGCTCTCGCTTAGACCGCGAGCCTCCCGGCCACAAATGTAACCCAAGCATTAACACTAGAAAGCCTCTGGCCTAGAGCCGGAAAGCTCTCGACCAAGTGTTATGGTTAACCTAACATTGTCAATCAGGCATAATCAGGTGTTTAAAGAAGAGTTAACTCTTAACTCTGGCCCATTGCTTCGGCCCAGTTTACGAGGCTATAAATAAGTAATAAATGATGAGGTAGGATGACTTTGAATACTGTTTTTACTGTAGAGAATATTCTACTTGAATATTTACTGACTTGAGCGTCGGAGTGTAATCAACAGGTACACTCCCATCCGGTGGACGAGAAGCTCTCGGCGGAAAGAAGGGAAGGTCACGGCTGAATAGGAGAGGAAGATTAGTACGAATATCCATTGTTGCTGTCGGTCCTTATGTTAAGCTTTCGGTAAGAACATTTTGGCGCCCACCGTGGGGCCGAGTAAGCAACTTGGAATGGCATTCACAAGAAACATGGCGAGCAGGGAGGAATCCAGGAGGGAAGGAGGGGAACTAGGGAGAGAGGAGATGGTGGAGGAAAGGCGTGTGGATGAAGACAGGGAAGAGGTAGCTGAGGAAGGGATGTCGATGTTGGCAGAACTGAGAAGGGAACTGAGTGAGTTCAAAAAGAGAAGTGCGGAGGAGATGGAGGGGTTAAGAAAGGAGAATGAGAGAATGAAGAGGAGGTTGGAGGAGAAGGAAGATGCCTCCTCGCACCATGAGGTGCAGGGACACTCCCAGCCAACATGGAAGCCCCCTTTAGTCATGATCCAAGAAGTACCCAGTCAAAGAGGAGGGACATAAAATAGCATGGTCTCAGCCTCCATGGCACCAGGGGGAAGTAGGAGGCATCCTTTCGTGGATGGAATAATGGAGGCTCCCCTCCCGGCCCATTGGAGAAATCTGACTCTAGACAGATATGATGGAACCACTGACCCTGATGAGCACATAGATGTTTATGTCACTCAGGTGAGCTTGTACACCACTAATGACGCGGTCTTCTGTAGGGTGTTCCCCACGTCGTTGAAGGGGGCAGCCCTAGCTGGTTCACACGTCTTCCGGCCAACTCAATTGACTGCTTTGATACATTGGTAGCAAAGTTTGGAACACAATTTGCCACAAGTAGGCCTCACCACCTCTCATCCATAGCTTTGGTGAACATAAGACAGGAGAAGGGGGAATCGTTAAGGGTGTTTATGGAAAGGTTTGGGGGAGTAGCCCTGAAGATAAGAGATCTCAATCCGGAAGTGGCATTACACCACATGGTCACCACTCTAAGGCCGGGACCCTTCTCGGACAGTCTGTGCAAAAAACCAGCAGCTGACCTTGACGAACTTCGCAACAGGGCGTCAAAGTTTATGCAGGTGGAGGAGCTCAGAGAATTTCGCGCACAAACTCGACCCGAGGGTCCGAAAAGACCAGCAGATAGGAGAGAAGGTGAGAGGGATAAGGGGAAGAGAGTACATGTGCCGAAAGCAAGAGAACCGCTCCCTCCTCGCTACTCACATTACACTCCGTTGAATATGGATAGGGTTAGGGCATTGGAGGAGGCATTGAATGCTGATCTGCTTCAAACACCCAAGAATGTTCCTACCCCTCCCAATGCAGATTTCAACAAACGTTGCAGATACCACAGAAACCATGGCCATTCCACTGAGGAATGTGTCACACTCAAAGATAAAATAGAGGAGCTGGTGCAAGCGGGGCACCTCCAAAGGTTGGTGAAGAGGAAGGATGGACGAGAAGGACAACAATGGGGGAGGTATGGAGGATCAAACAAGTCCAATTATAACTCAGGTTATAACCAGAAACAACAAGGAAGAGGGCAGGAAGTAAAGGAGGAAGAAAGAAAGAATCAACCCTTGAGGGAGGTGATAAATACCATTGCAGGAGGCTTTGCAGGAGGGGGAGCATCTAGCTCGGCAAGGAAAAGGCACCTAAGGAACATTCACTTGGTCAATATGGCCGACAAGAACAAATCAATGAAAATGCCACCCATCACCTTCACTGACGCTGACTTTAAGGGGATAGATCCTCAGCAGGACGATCCAATGGTGATCACGGTGGAGGCCGCTAACTTTGCGGTCAAGAAAACGTTGGTGGATCAGGGAAGCTCGGTGGATATACTGTATTGGAAAACTTTCCAAAAAATGGAACTCTCGGAGGATGTTCTGCAACCGTATAATGATCAGGTAGTAGGCTTCTCAGGAGAAAGGGTGAATACCAAAGGCTTTGTAGACCTCTATACCAGGTTTGGAGGAGAAGGAGGGCTCTGTAGGGTAATAAAAGTGAGATTCGTCATAATTGACGCGTGCACCTCATACAACATGCTGCTGGGGAGACCTTCACTCAATAAGCTAGGGGCCATAGTGTCCACACCACACTTGGCAATGAAGTTCCCAACAAGCAAGGGAGAAGTGGTCACTATGCATGGTGACCAGAAAACAGCAAGAGAATGTTATCTAGCTAGCTTGAGAACACCCCATAATTGGGAGGAGAAGAAAGAGGAGAGGCCGAGAAGGGAGGAGAAGAGGCCGAGAAGAGAGGAGGTGCGGCCGAGAAGGAAGCAAGAGAGGCCAAAGAGGGAAGATATGGTTGCCATGACTAGCTTAGACCCTCGGATGAATGAAGATCCAAGGGTCCAACCTAAGGAAGAAACAATGACTATATGCATTGGGGAGCCTCACCAGGTGACATGCATAGGGTCCACAACGAGTCAAGAAGAAAAGGAAGCCATTCTTGGCATTCTAAGGAGGAATGTGGAAGCATTCGCTTGGACTGCAGCTGACATGCCGGGAATAGATCCCAGAATAATCTCCCACAAGCTGTCAGTATGTAAAGAAGCAAGGCCGGTTGCCCAGAAAAGAAGAAAGATGGGGGAAGAAAGAAGGAAGGCAGTTGGAGAAGAAGTGGATAAATTGCTGAAAGCAGGATTTATCAAAAAGGCCAAGTACACAACTTGGTTGGCCAACGTGGTAATGGTGAAGAAGGCAAATGGGAAGTGGCGGATGTGTACAGACTACACAAACCTGAACAAAGCATGTCCGAAAGATACCTATCCTTTGCCCAGCATAGACAGATTGGTGGACGGAGCTGCGGGGCATAAAATGTTGAGCTTTTTGGATGCTTATTCAGGATACAATCAGATACTGATGCACCCGGATGAAGCCGAGAAGACAGCCTTCATCACAGAAGAGTGCAATTTTTACTACAGGGTGATGCCTTTTGGATTGAAAAATGCAGGGGCCACCTATCAGAGATTAATGGACAAAATGTTTAAGGAGCAGATAGGAAGAAGCATGGAGGTGTATGTAGATGACATGGTGGTCAAGTCAGACTCCTGCAATGACCACATTAAAGATTTAAACGAAATATTCTCGGTCCTACAAAGGTATGGGATGAAATTAAATCCGGAGAAATGTGTTTTTGGGGTGCAAGGAGGGAAGTTCCTGGGCTTCATGCTAACCAGTAGGGGGATTGAGGCAAATCCAGACAAATGCCAGGCAATAATTGACATGAGGAGTCCCAGCAACCTGAAGGAGGTCCAAAGGCTAGTGGGACGTCTGACGGCACTGTCTCGGTTCACACCTACCATGACCGAGAAGATACGTCCCATCGTGAAATTACTCAAGAAAGCTGCAAAGTTCGAATGGGACGAGAAATGCCAAACCAAGTTTGAAGAAATCAAGACCTTCCTCACCTCCCCACCCATCCTTCAAAAACCACGAAGAGACAACGACCTCATCATGTACTTATCGGTCTCGGACAACACGCTCAGCTCGGTTTTAGTACAAGAATTCGAGGGAGAGATAAGGCCCATTTACTACATAAGCCGAATGTTGCAAGATGCTGAGACGCACTATCAGCTGTTGGACAAGGTGGCCTTGACAGTGGTAACAACCGCGAGGCGCCTTCGCTAATACTTTCAAAGTCACAAGATAGTTGTTCGAACCGATTATCCTATAGCCAAGATACTCAGAAAACCGGAACTGTCTGGAAGGATGATTGCTTGGACCGTGGAGCTATCGGAGTTCGACATAACTTATGAAAAAAGGGGACCTATTAAAGCTCAATGTCTCGCGAATTTTGTAGGGGAGCTACAAGGGGAAGCAATTGAAGAAGGGGATGAGGAGTGGTGGAAGCTGTGTGTAGATGGATCATCCAATAAACAAGGAAGTGGAGCAGGAGTGGTTTTGGAGGGACCAGAAGGTATCAAAGTAGAGCAGTCCTTGATCTTCCAGTTCAAGGCCTCAAATAACCAAGCTGAGTACGAAGCACTAGTAGCCGGATTAACCTTGGCAAAGGAGATAGGGGCTGAGAAAATTGATTGCCACACAGATTCCCAACTTGTAGCCAGCCATTTGAAAGGGGAGTTCCAAGTGAAAGACCCCTTAATGCTTAAGTATTACCACCATACTTTGAGAAAGTTGGAAGGATTCCAAGCTAGCCGGGTAGGTCACATCCCTAGAGCCGAAAACGTCAGGGCCGATATCCTCTCGAAGCTAGCTACATCCAGGAGGGGGCAACATCATCAAACAGTCATCAGACACACTTTGAGCCACCCGTCCATTGAGCTGGATGACTGTCAGCAAGTAGACAACCTGACTACCTGGATGACACCTTACTATCAGTTCTTGGACCAAGGGTTGTGTCCTCCCGAGGAAAAGGAAGCTGCACTATTCAGGAGGAGAGATTCCCGGTTCGTTTTAGTAAATGGAGAGTTGTTTAAGAGGAGCTTCGAGGGACCTTTATTGAAATGTCTCAGCCCTGATCAAACTGCTTATGTATTGGAGGAATTACATAAAGGGATTTGCGGATCTCATTCCGGAGGCAGATCTACGGCGGCTAAGGTGTTGAGGGCAGGATTTTACTGGCCTACAATCCGGGAAGATTGCGTTCAGTACGTCCGAAAGTGTAAAGAATGTCAAATAAATGGAAACCTCATACATTCGGCACCCGAAAAACTTCATCACGTTACATCACCCGGGCCATTTGCAACATGGGGAATGGACATTGTGGGACCTTTTCCTTTGGCTAAGGGACAATGTAAGTTTTTATTAGTAGCTGTGGATTATTTTACTAAGTGGATAGAAGCAGAGCCCCTGGCCAAGATAACGGCAACTCAAGTGCAGAAATTCGTTTGGAAAAACATAGTGTGTAGATTTGGCATCCCCCATACCATCATCACAGACAATGGCAAGCAATTCATTGACAAAGAGCTAGGAGCCTTCTACAAAGGCCTAGGCATTCGGCACGCCACCAGTGCAGTAGAGCACCCACAAGCCAACGGACAGGCCGAGAGCGCCAACAAAGTAATACTTCACGAACTCAAGAAAAGGTTGGGAGCAACTAAAGGGAGGTGGACAGAGGAATTGCTAGAAGTATTGTGGGCATACAGATGCACTCCACAGTCATCTACTGGAGAGACCCCTTACAGCCTTACCTATGAGGTAGACGCCATGCTCCCGGTCGAAGTGGGGGAAGTCAGTCCGAGAAGGAAATTCATTAATATGGAAAGAAACGAAGAAGCCATGAGGGTGGAGTTGGAGCTGCTAACAGAGTTGAGGGACAAAGCTCTTCTTCGGCAGGAAGCTTGTCGGTTAAGAGCAGTTAGGAAGTTCAACTCCAGAGTAAAGCCGAGAGCCTTCCTAGAAGGAGATCTGGTGCTCAGGGTAAAAGGCGCAGCTAGGAGGAATCCAGCAGATGGCAAGTTCGCAAGCAACTGGGAAGGTCCATTTAAAGTGGTTAAGGCACTAGGAAATGGAGCTTATCATCTCCAAGACTTGAATGGAAAACCAATACCAAGGGCTTGGAATGCACAGCTGTTGAAATTTTATTATAGCTGAAATCATGTAATCGCTTTTCGGCAATGAAAGAAGTTTTTCACATGAATGATTGCAAATCTAACTTAGAGAAAGCTTCACTTAACCATAGGTGATTCCTCTCGAACAGCTAAGAGGAAGCTTCACTTAACCATTAGTGATCCCCCTTAGCTGAAAATTAACAAAGAGGAAGCTTCACTTAATCATTAGTGATCCCTCTCGACCAACAAAGAGGAAGCTTCACTTAATCATTAGTGATCCCTCTCGGCCAGCTAAGGGGAAATTTCACTTAACCATTAGTGATCCCTCTTAGCTCACTAAAATCTAACCAAGGGGGGAACTCTCCCATGAGTGGCTCTCCTCGACCTTAAAAGAACTTCACTTAACCATTAGTGAACCTCTCGGCCAACTAAAAAAGGGAAGTTTTATTCCATCTCGAGTGAACCTTCCCGGCCGCAAGAGCATCAATCGCTCTTCCCAACCATTCAATAATTAACAAACCCTAAACCTTAACCGTAAGCGCACCTCCCGACAATTTACAAATTTATTCTTGACTCGTTACATTTGATTATTAAACGACTCTCGGCATAGTGCAACGATATCAAAATAACAAAGGCATGAAATGAAAAGAGAAGAATTATATTCATCAAAATGTTAGGCTCCTAGGGAGCTACAAAAGGTCATAATTGGACTGGGTCCCTAAGGACTACAAAATGATTAGTTTAAAAAGCTAGAAAATTAAACTAAGCATCAGTTGGATTAGGAGGAGGAGTTGTTCTCTTCTTGGCTTCGGCAACGCCTCCTGGTGCATCCCCTTCAGATGCTGCTTGGGTCGCCGTTTCCTTTTCAATGTCTTCAAGGGCCATTAACTGACCCTTATAAACATCATTACCAACATCAAAGCGACCTAAGTCCCAAGGTTCCTCCCGACTATGGAAATAAAAGGCCTGGCGAACAGCCTTGTCGAAACCTAACTCATGCTCGCGAAGAATAAGGTATTTCAACCTATCACACTCCTTTTCCAGAGCAGCTTTAGCCGAAAGGGCCCTAGGCAAATTCTTGTCTAAACCCTTAACATCGTCTCGGAGCCTCTTCTCGGTTTTACTCACCAGGGAAAACTTGTCTTCCCAAGCCTTATTGCTTTCCTCCAAAGCAAGTGTCTTCTCTTCTGACTTAGCAGCCTTGGCTTTCAACTCTTGTATCTCCGTATTCAGCTTCGTGTTAGTCTCTAAGGCTTCTTTAAGAGAGGCACCTGTCTTTTCCAACTCATGCTTCAATTTGGCAACTCTGCAATCTGGCGGCGACCCAAGAGGAAGGTACGTGCATGCATCTCTATAAATGAAGTACCAACTTCTTCCAAGGGAGCGCTTTCAAAAATCTCTTTCTCGGCTGAAGACAAACCAAAGGTTACCCTTCTTTTGATTTGGAGATCATTACCCAAAAACCGAGAAGGAGCAGCAGATGTTTCAACCGGTGGAACACAGGCTTCCGGTTGGACTGATACCCTTGGCAGAGTAGTTGACTTAACCCTTTTCTGGGAAGGCTCTTCTCGGCTGGACTTCCGAGAAGTACTCGTGCCCTTCCTTTTATGCTTTCTCTTGTCAGCTTGAATAGGGTGGTGGCCCCCCGAATCCTCCACCGAGATGGTCTCGGCAGCCATCCTGGCCTCTTCGACTTTCCTCTTCATTTCCTCACGGATGGCAAAGAACTCACTTTGACTTGTACCCATTTCGGCAACCATCAAACCTGTCAACAAACAAAGAATTCAGCATGGTTAAAAAACTTAACTCACAGAATTTCGCAAAAACGCTTACCCTCAAGGTTAACAGGACCCTTTGGAGAGAGGAAGTCTCCCATGAAGCGACGTGTCGACAACTTTCGGGGAAGCATGTCTAAGAGTTCGAGAACCTTTCGGTCATACTCGGTCATTCGGGAGCGAGGCCAAGATGTATACTTAAGGGGATCTCTCGTCCAAAAAAGAGGAAACCTAGGGACGCCATCCCGAAAGACGGGAGGCTCCCCATCATCCGTAATGACTATCTTAAAGTATCCTCCCTTAAAGTTTTTGAAAGAGGCCGTGTATGGTTTAAAAAGGAGGCAAGAGGGCTGACCTACCAAAGAAACCCAACTGATATCTTCAGAAACTCGAGAACTGAAATGATGTAAGAATATGGGAGGGGTAGGAACAATTGAGAACATTTTACAAAGCATTCGGAAAGCCTGCAAGGCAGCCCAACTATTTGGGTGCAGCTGTGTGGGTGCCACGTTTAAGACGCGAAGGACACCCACAGTAAAATCGTCGAAAGGGACTCGCACATGCAAGTCCGAAAAGAGACAAGAATACATATAAAAGAAATTTTCACTGGCCCCCTCTCGGCCATAGGAAACCCGGTCAGACGGTCCGCAACGACGCACCATAATGGTCCCATTGTCGAAATCATCAGAAATAATTTCCACTCCATTTAAAAATTCTTGGCAACTCTGAGAACTACCAAATCTAGACACATATTGTAAAACACTAGGAGCTACCCATCCATACCCACTCCTCAAGGGCCTCTCTAGATTTAACCACTCATCCTCAGATGAAGGATGAGAGGCACCTCCCGGTGAACGGCCGGAAGGACTACCAACCGAAGAGCTAACTGAGGCACTCTCGGTAGCAGAAAGACACTCTCGGACATCCTCCCTCCCGGACGATGCCGACACACTCACGGACGAAAAGGAAGAAGAAGAGAAAGAAGACATACCCGAAAACTGAAGAAGAGTTGGATTGAAGAGAAGAAATGAAGTGAATAAAGAGGTGCCCCACCACTTATTTATAATACTGAAAGAAAAACGAAACGTTTCCAAAATAACCTTCTGGAAGCATCCCCCCCCACTTCCCAATTCCAATAAGAGGAAAGACGAAACGTTTTCAGGGAAACCTTCTGGAAGCATCCTTCCTCTCTCTCTCTTACTTGGGCCGCTCAAACCATCATTACAGGCAACCTCGAGCCCCGTGCCAGGAAGCCCATTAAACCCCTGGCAACAGAACTAATCCTAAAAGCAGCCAACCCATAGGAATACTTAGTTCAAAATCTCTTCGTTCCCTTCCAACCCTCCAATTTCCCTGGAACCTTCTTGGCTTGATCAGTCACTCGAGACTTGGGGGGCTAGTGTACGGATAAGGTGTTGGTAACCTTTCGGTTACTCCTAAACCACCTTAATTAGGAATAATTTAAGCATAATGACATTGGGAGCTCTCGCTTAGACCGCAAGCCTCCCGGCCACAAGTGTAACCAAGCATTAACACTAGAAAGCCTCTGGCCTAGAGCCGGAAAGCTCTCGGCCAAGTGTTATGGTTAACCTAACATTGTCAATCAGGCATAATCAGGTGTTTAAAGAAGAGTTAACTCTTAACTCTGGCCCATTGTTTCGGCCTAGTTTATGAGGCTATAAATAGGTAATAAATGATGAGGTAGGATGACTTTGAATACTGTTTTTACTGTAGAGAATATTCTGTTTGAATATTTACTGACTTGAGCGTCGGAGTGTAATCAACAGGTACACTCCCATTCGGTGGACGAGAAGCTCTCGGCGGAAAGAAGGGAAAGTCACGGCTGAACAGGAGAGGAAGATTAGTACGAAGATCCATTGTTGCTGTCGGTCCTTACGTTAAGCTTTCGGCAGGAACAATATCATCATTGAAAACACCTTGTTCATGATGAGGAAAGGATAAATTATCATGATTTAAGATCTAACACGAGAAAATATATCATTCATTTCCTTCAAGAAACATATAATATAATATTAAACTCTAATTTTTTTTAATATAATATAATATTGAACTCTAATTTTCTTTAATGATTACATAACATTACAAGAATAGAAAATGGAACAAACACAGTTAGGAATTAACCTGAAGGTCTCTAGTTCTTTTCATATTATTTAAATTTTTGTCATGACTAATGTTAAAGTTATTTTAACATTAATGACAAATAATTAAATTTATTATAAATAATATTTATAATTATGATAAATATTTAATTTATTATAAATATTATTATAATAATAAATAAAATTAAAATATTACTATTTTACATATTATTTATAATATATTTTTAATTTATTATAAATATTATTATTTTATAAAAAATAATAAAATTATACATATCATAAATAATTAATATGAAATATTATATAAAAAATTATTTTTTTTATGATAAAAATATAATTATTATAAAATATATAAATATGAAATATTATAATAAAATTATATTTTACAAATTTTTATTTATAAAAAATTATATTTTAATATAATTATAATACTATTAAAATTTAACTAAATATATAAGAGATTACAAAATTAACTTTTTTTTTTATAATTAATTAATTTCTACTTTAATATCATATAATTATAATAATAATTAAATAAAAATTATTATTATAAATTTATAAAAAATTATTTGTAATTAAAATAAATATTAAATTATAATATATTTTTTTATAAAAAATTTATAATTAATATAATATTAAATTTTATAAAATAATAAAAATAAATATTATTTTTTATTATATAATTAGTACCAGTTAAAAATATATTTAATTATTTTTTTTAATTAATTAATAATAAATTATTTTAATATTTTTTTCATTAATCAAATATAATATATAATTATTTTTATTATAATATATTAATAAATTATTATTATTTAATTATATTATATTATATTATATTATATTATATTATAAATATTTATTTTTATATTAGTAAATAATTATGTATTATTTATAATTAAATTTTAATTTGTTATAAATATTATTTATAAAAATATTCAAATAAAAAATTATTATTTTAATTTTATTTAAAAATATATATATTTTATAAATAATTAGTTATTAATATAAAATAATATATATAAAATATTCTGTATAAAAAAAATATAATAATATAAAATTTATTAAATATCTATAAATTATATAAAATATTTATTTATTTTTTATTATTAATAAGTTATTCCATTAATAATTTTAAATAATTATTTTATATTTATAAAATAATTAATATAAAATATTATATATAAAATATTTTTATNGTTTATATTTATAAAAAAAATATAAGATAATTAGTTATTAGTATAAAATATTATATATAAAATATTTTTTATAAAAAATATTTTTATTAAATATTTATAAATTATATAAAATATTTATTTTTTTATTATTAATGACAAGTTATTTTGTTAATAATTTAAAATAGTTACGTTTATATTAATAAATTCATTTCATGTATATAATAAAAAAAATTAATATATATAAAAAGAATGATAAATAAATAAAAAATAGATAAATAAAATCTATTTAAATATAAGTACTAAAAAAATTAAATATAATTAATAATAAAAATCATTTTATAAATTAATATAAAACAGTAATCAATTACCATATTATTAACATTTTTGTTAAATATAATTACTTTCTTCCTCATCTACTAAATCAATAATTTTAATATCAATTTCTTCATCATCATCAATAACTTTTATAGGTATTATTGGATTTCCATTAATTAAGGATTTGGTTAAATAATTTTTTTTTTTAAAACAACTCATATTTATTGTGTGTTGCATTAGATATAAAGGGAATTGATTCAATGAGGACACTTTGCTTTTACAACAATTAGCCAATTAGGATCTTTGCTATCTTTAATATAATATACTTATTAAGTTTGACGGGTTAGAATATATAGTTCATTGGTCTTTAATTTACGACTACTATTAACAAAAATAAATTCATATTTGTCTTCCTTGTATCCTTTCCCTTAGTACACACATCTCACCAATCACATTTAAATAAAATAACATAAAATAACATTATTTCAATCAGAGTAACTTAATTCAATGATATCAATCAATACATAGCACTCTTAATATCACGTAACATATTATTAATTTCATCACCATAATTTTGTTTACCTTCTTGATATTCCTATACTACTTTTTCATGAAGATCCCATATAACTTAATCTTTTTTTATCCCAATTGTGATCAAGTACTGGTATATGACTCCTTTAGACCAAGAAAGATTATTATTGCATTTTTTGCATAGATAACAGAATAACTTTTCTTCTTCAAAACCAGTAAATGAAAATTTAATAAAATCAAGAACTCCTTTTTCATACAAAGGTTTTGTTCTATCAATAATTTACATCCAACTTTTATCTAACCTCATACTTATAAAGAATCAATGAAAACTTATAATCAAAACATAATCAATTTATAAAGTATATAATTAAAAATACCAAATTTTATTACGTGTTCATAAATTCTTCTAATTATTGATCTCTCTTATTCAATTTCACTTTCTCTTCTTATCTAAATTTTTCTCATTTTCTTTTTTCTCTTCCTTTATAATTTATAATTTCTCAATTTTATCATTAAAAATGGTTATATAATGATATAAATTAAATTGAATTATATTTTTGAATATATCTTTAAAAATAAAATTTATCTTTATCTTTAATTTATTTTATGCTATTAATTATTTTTTTCTTTTTAAAATTAAAATAAGATTAATTCTACACAATTTAATTTAAAATGTATTTTTTTAAAAGTATATATATATTTTTCCAAAATATTCTATATTATTTTTTTTTAAAATTATGTAAATAAGATTTATTTTATAAAATCTTAATCTAAAATATATATGTAAAAAATAAAATTTATTTTATACTATTGATTTTATTTTGAAAAATATATATAAAATATATTTTATTTCACTTTTAATTTTAATATATTAAATTAAATTAATAATTATAAATACATATTCTTATATTATTTTTTATATAAAAATTTTTAATGAATAAAAGTGAAATATTTTTAGCGCTTAGCATTTAAAAAATTCAATTATATATTTTTTAGCACCTAAGTTTATCCATTAGTTTTATTTTTTTATTTCAGTTTACAATTTTTTTTTCAAAGTACAGTTATTCAAGATTGCAGAGAGATTTTTGGAATAGGAAGATTATTCATCAAATTAAAAAGTAAGTTATCAATATTTTTTTCTTTAATATTTTTATTCATGTTTTCAATAAGATATACAAGTTTATAATATCTATTTTCAATTTTGATTGAATTCTTTTTCATCTGCATGCATACGTTGGATTTATTTTGTTTTATGATTGTTTTCGTTCATCTAACAATTGATTCCTAACATCTGATCGGCAATTGAGAAAAAAAGAATAGGAGTCTTTTTAGCCTTCGGTCAATAGGAGTAATTCTTCCCTCTAGTAGGTTAGTTTTTCAATGTGTTCCATAGAATTGAAGAGAAAGAGTCAATCTTTACTCCTCAGTTTGCTGCTATCTTTCATCCCTTAATTACTTATCTGCTGTTTCATTCGCATTATCGTGAGGGGTTCTGGTGAACTACCCTTTCACTGGTTCTAGCTATTATTGAATTTGAACAAAGAAAGTATTCTAACTTTGCCTTTTAGGTTAGGTTAGGGTAAGATACCCTGAATCAGTTGAGAAAACACTTCATCTTCACCATCACCTTCACCATTTAGTGATATAAATAATGCTTGTCTCTCTCTAATAGAGTCTCATCCCACCCTAACTGTCTTTCTTTGTCTATCTAAAGAGGAAAGAGAGAATGGGGATTCTTGTGTTCTAAATTTAGGGTTTAATTCAAGATTTATACTTTAGATGAATGAAAGTAATTGTAAAACAAAATAAATCCACCGTAAGCAGATGAAAAAGCATTCAATTAAAATTGAAAGTAGAGATTATAAACTTGTATATCTTATTGAACAGATGAACAAGAATATTAAAGAAAAAAATATTGATTATTTACCTTTTAACTTAGATCAATAATATTTCTGTTCCTGATAAATTTAGGCGCTAAAAAAAATATAACTAAATTTTTCAAGCGCTAATTAGGCGTTAAATATATTTCATTTTTATTCACTAAAATTTTTATATAAAAAATAATATAAGAATATAATAATATATATATATATATATATATATTTAATTATTAATTTAATTTAATATATTAAAATTAAAGGTGAAATAAAATATATTTTATATATTTTTTAAAAAATAAAATCAATAGTATAAAATAAATTTTATTTTTAAAGATATATTTTAGATTAAGATTTTATAAAATAAATTTTAGTTACATATTTTTTTTAAATAAAGAAATAATATAAATTATATTGAAAAAAATATATTTATATATACTTATAAGGGTTGAGTACCTTTTTTGATACTCCTTTTCGACTCCTTCTCAACCTGATAGGTATCACTTATTTATAGTATGATTTTTATAACAAATTACCTTAATATATCTCAACTTATATATTTGTTATCTTGATATCTTGTGAATATATTATTTCTTATGGATATCTTATATTTTATAAATATATTTTATCTTGTAAATATTAACTAATAGATAAAATTTTTTATCTTGTGAGACATAACTTGTTTAGTAGAATTGAGCTATTTCAATATAATTATAAATAATATAAACATAACTATTTTAAATTATTATTAGAATAACTTGTCATTAATAATAAAATTAAATAAATATTCATATAATCTATAAATATTTAATAAATTTTATATTAACAAAATATTTTTTATAAGGAATATTTTATATTAATAATTAACTATTTTTAAAATATATATTTTTATTTTTTAATAAAATTAGAAAAATAATTTTTTATTTGGATATATAAATAATATTTATAATAAATTAAAAATTAATCATAAATAATATATAATTATGACTAATATAAAAATAAATATTTATATCATAATATAATATAATAAAATAATAATATTTTATTATTATAAAAATAATTATATATATATATATATATATTTAGTTAATAATAGAAAAAATATATTAAAATAATTTATCATTAATTAAGAGAAATAATTAAATATATTTTTAACATGAATTATATAAAAAAATAATATTTAATCTTTATTACTTTATAAAAATTTAATAATATATTAATTATAAATTTGTTATAAAAAATAAATTATAGTTTAATATTTATATTAATTACACATAATTTTTTATAAACTTATAATAATATTTTTTATAATAATTATATGAATTTATAATATTATAAAAAAAATTATTTAATTGTTATTATAATTATATGATATTAAAGTGAAAATTAATTAAATTATAGAAGAAAAATTAATTTTATTATAAATAAATAATTATTTTTTAATATTATTATAGTTATATTAAAATATTAATTTTTATAAATAAAAATTTATAAAAAATAATTTTATTATAATATTTCATATTTATATATTTTATAATAATTATATTCCAATCATAAAATAATTAATTTTTATATAATATTTGATATTAATAATTAATTATTTATAACATTTATATTTTTATTATTTTTTATAAAATAATAATATTTGTAAAATATTATAAAATAATCACAAATTTTAATTTTATTTATTATTATAAACAATATTTATGAAAAATTTAAATTTTTATTACTATTGTAAATAATATTTATGATAAATTTAAAATTTTGTTATTATTTTAAATAGTATTTATGATAAATTAAAAATTAACAATAAATAATATATGAATTATTTTTCGAGAAAGATCTTTTCAAAAAGAATGTTCAACCTAAACCTATAGATGATATATGGAAGTTAAAGAGAAAGTTGTTGAAGAATACCATTATAAGAATAATACTATTTACTCATAAAATATTTTTTATGGAAAAAATTTAATTACTTATTAAATATTTTCTATGGATTTATTTTTATGAAAATTTATCATATATTTGTTTGTAGAAAAATTTTCATGAATTTGTTTGTGAAAAAATTTCTCATTAATTTGTTTGTACGAAATTTTTCATGAATTTGTTTGTTTAGGAAATTTTTCATGAATTTTTGTGAAAAATAATGTCCTATTAGTCTTTTACCTACAAATTTGTGGTGATGGAAAGTATACACTATAAAATGTGTTGTCAAGTGGCATCAAGAGGGGGGGGGGGGGAATTGATGTTAAAAATAAAACCTTTTA
>BDMB01000001.1:9812884-9843608 GCA_016859785.1 Macrotyloma uniflorum
TACTAATAATATATGTTTTAAAATATTTTTATTAATAAATATTAATATTTAAATTTAAAATAAATTCAATATAATAATTTTTATTTAAAAAAATATTTATATATATATATATATTGAAATAAAATACTTAATTATATATTATTTTATTATAATATTAAATTTTAATTTTTAATATAATAATAATTATATATATTATTTTATTAAAAAAAAAACTATCTAGTTAGAATTCGGTTTTCAGTAAACCGAATTCTATACATTATTAAATAAATAAAATCCAAAATTAGAAATGAGATTCGGGTTGTCAGGATTTCGAATTTTGAAGGTCAGCATCTCCAAATCTCAATTGCACAATAAACCGTATCAGTGTGGTAAATAAAGAAAAAAGTTATCCAATTTTATAATATTATATTCAATTAATATTAATCGAGTAAAAAACTCAAATAAAAATAGAATCGAACTCACCTAAATTCTAACTTATTAAAAATAGTCACACAAAGGTTCATTATTAATTTATGCATTTTTTTCAATTATATATAATAAATATATGATTAAAGAACATTTTCATATATAAATACTATATTACATTAATTTTAAATTTTAATGAAAAAATATGGCGAAAAAATTGTGCACTAATATAAAAAAAAATTGTAATGGATGCATTGATATATGTATCAACTTTTTTATATACTTTTATTTAATAAAGGATGTCTAATTAGTTAAAAATTATTGAACCCTTTCAATAGAATTACTTTTGAGTCATATATTGGGTGATTTCTAATTAACTAGTTGATAGTGTAAAAGAAACTATATTGAAAATTTATTAATTAAAATATATGTAAGTATAATTTGCGTATAATGTTTCATGCAACTTATCATAAACTCAAATAATAATAAAAAAAAAAAATATGAGATAGAAATTTATAAAACTTGAGTTGACGGTTAAAAAAATGTGGAAATATTATTTTAATATAATGTTCATATTTAAATTATTATGTAAAAAATAATTATGAGTCTAACTTATTCTCATAGTCAGTTTAGAAGGTGAGGTTTATACTTCACTTATATATTATAATTTGATCTTATTTTTAGTTAATGTGAGATTTTTCCAACACCCTCCCCTCACGTCGAGGAGACTTTCTTAACTCAAATGTGACCCGTTAACAGATGATCATTTAATTTAGGTCCAACAATCTTGTTAACAATCAAGGCTCTACATAGCAGCCCGTTAACAATTTTGTTAATAATCAGGACTCCTCAAACCATGTAGAAAGGGATCATAATCTATTAATAGGTTGTCTCGTACCTAATAACCTGCTATCCAGGGTTCTGTATATTACCAAGTGGCCCAATATAGGCCCAAGGTGTAAAAGGGGACCATAATCTATTCATAGGTGGCCTTGTACCCTAATAACCTGCTATCTAGGGTTCCGTATATTAACAAGTGGCCTAATATAGACCCAACAATCTTGTTAACTAGGCTCTAATACCATGTAAAAAGTGATTATGATGTCTAACTCACCCCCAAAACTGGTTCAGCAAGTGAGGTTTACATCTCACTTATAAAATATAGTTTAGCCTCATTTTTAGTTAATGTGAGATTTTCCGAACATGTAGAAAGTGATTACGCTGTCTAACTCACCCTCAAAACCCAAAATCGGTTCAGCAAACGAGGTTTACACCTCACTTATATACTATAGTTCAGCCTCGTTTTTAGTTAATGTGAGATTTTTCCAACACCCTCCTCTTACGTCGAGAAGACTTTCTCAACTCGAACATGACCCGTTAACAGGTAACTCAATTTAGGTCCAACAACTTACTAACAATCAAGACTCTACATAACACCTCATTAACAACTTTGTTAATAATCAGGACTTCTCAAACCATGTAAAAGATATCATAATCTATTAATAGGTGGTCTAATTTAGGCCAAACAACTTGTTAACCAAGATTTAATATATTAATAAGTGACTCAATCTAAGTCTAACAATCTTATTAATCAGGTTTTAATACCATATATAAAATAATTATAAACCTAACTCATCTTAATAACCAATTCAAAAGATAAAATTTACGTCTTAGTTATATATTATACTTAGTTATATATTATAATTCAGACTAGTTTATTGAATTGAATTTCAAACAACATATTACATCATTATCAACAACTAGCTCCTCTCATGTTCTTCCAAAGAATGGATATTAAGGCCAATCACACTCAACATTTTCATTCATGATGTCGTCTTCGTGTATTTCCACCGAGACCACATGTATATTCCAATAAATGATTAAAATAATGAATCATTCACTCAAGGCTCATCAAATGCTTTTGGATCTTTGCTCTTTCAAATTAGTGGCACTTATCCTTATATAATAATTCATACATGTTGATATTTTTATAGCGTTATAGTGTTTAATTTTAAATAAAATTAATATGCAGAAGTATCATTGTGGAGTCAACAAATTTTAATTTGGTTAGTAGTTTTAGGGGTATTTAAAACATAAAAAAAAATAAAAAAAACTATTCATAAAAAAAAATCAATTAAAATCAAATTTATTTTAAATTTTTTAAATATATTTATTTTTAAATAAATGATTTAGATCAAATTTTAAATTTTATATTAATAATTAAAATGAATAAAATAAAATAATTTATTATATATTAAAATATAAAATTATATATTTAAAATTAAATAATAAATAAAAAAACATATATGTGTCATGAAAATTATTTTTTTTATTTGATTGTATTATATTTATAATATATTTATATTTATGAAAAGTTTTTACTATAATTTTTATATATAAGATTATATAATTTATTTATAAATATAAAAATAATTAAAATTATGAATAAAAATTAATTATAAAAATAAAAATTATAAAATATTAGTATATGTAAAATTTTTTATTATAAAATGTGTAATAATCTTTTAGAAATTATTTAAAAATTTTATAATAATAAAAACTATATAATTAATTTACATTAAATAAAAAATATTAATTTGAATTGGTTTGAATTTTATAATTTGATTTGATTTTATGTTTGATTTATATGAATAATTGATAAAAAGTTAATTATTTATTATTTGTAATATATTTATATGAAAATAAAAGGAAACAATTGTAGAAATATGATATGTTGATTAGACAAAAAAAATTGTAGAAACAATTCTATTTTTTCTTTATATATTTTTTTCTATTTTAAAAAAACTGGTTGAATCATACTTTAATATATTGAACTTGATATATAAAATTATTCATGGCACAATTAATTACTGAATCTTTATGATTCAGTAATTTAAAGTGTTTGATCATAAATATAAAATAGAAATGATATTTGCAGAACAGCTATAGAAATTCCTTATCTGTGTCTCTAATTTAATTGATAATTAATCTTTTAGCATGGGAAATTTTTTTTGTAAACATCTAAAATTATGTTTGGTTAACTTTTTCATATGTTTTAAAATAATTTTTTAAAATTTTAAATTAATTAACATAAAAAAGAAGATAATAGAGATTAAAAAAGAATTCTCTTATTTCCTCAAGCAATATTGACTCTGTAAACAGTTACACCCATGTTGTGTGGCAAAGATTTCCCAAATTTGACTAGGTAGTGGATTTTAAAGTGGTGCACGAAGCTCTAAAGGTAAAACTTGATGAATACATGAAAAAAAAATCTGAAAAAGAAAAAAAAAAAAAATATATATATATATATATGAAAAAACTCTAAAATATATAAATAATAACAAAAATAAATAAAATAATATATAATAATATAAAAATTAAATTATTTTTAACTAATAAATATATAATATTCTATTACATTTATGTTAATGTACAATCTAAGCATAAAAATTGACACCATATAAAGTTAGTGTACAATCTATCATGTTGAAACCCATAACAGATTGGACTCTTTCTGAGTTGAGAATAACTTTAACATAAAAGGGATTTTTTTTGTCCTGCGCGTTACCCGGAAGCAAACTTGGTCGAATGATTGAAACAAGTGCATTGTGTATGCTTGGTCAGAAGCTAAAGCTACATTTTTCAGAGTTTGAGATTTTTTTGGGTGTGGATGCCTTTTTGTGACGAAACACTTTGCAATTGTTTCTTGAAGTTTCCCGTTTCCATTTTTCCTAGAGGTCTAGTTAAGGTTGAAGTTCAAATCAATAGGGACAACCCATGTGCCTGTGGGCACCAAGCTATTGATTATTGTGATATCAAGTTATTATCTTCGAAAAAATATATATGATTCGCAAATAATATAATCTAATTATTCATATAATATCTTACCAGATTTGTAAATAAGAAATAATAAAAATAATTTACTTAATTATATATATATATATATATCAGTTTGAAAATAATAAATAACATATAATAATATTTAATTTTATCTTGGTAATCATATAAAAAAAATATGAGAATTTATTAAGTAGAAATAGTTAATGATTATAACAATAAGAGAGAGATTTATAATAAGAACGAGAGATGTTTATAAGAAAAAATATATTTTTTTATATTATTTTTAATGATAATTATGAAATTTTTATAAATCAAGTCTAGTTAAAGTGAGAAAATTATAATAAATGGATTCGTGAAATCAACATTATAAATATATTAAGATATTTTTATTGATTGAATGATCAATTAATCTTTAAACAAATTTGATGATTTTAAAGAATGGTAGATAATTAATCCTTTATTGATTTTTCGTATCATGAATATCATTGAAATATGGAGCTGATACAAGATCTTTGGAAAGATATTCAAGAATGTTTTTTCATAGTGAATGGACCATAAATTTAACAACTCAAAACTAAGCTAGTTGAATGCAAAGAGATAGGAATGACCATGGTTGCTTATTATAGAAAATTGAAAAAAGTATGAGAAGAGTTGAGAAATTATGAATAAATACCCATTTGTGAGTGTAGACTTTGCAAATGTAATCTTAGTTCAAAATTGGAAAAAGCGTGAAGAAGAAAAGGTCCATCAGTTTCTTATGGGATTAGATAATGTTGTTTATGAGATGGTTCAATCCAATCTTCTTGTACAGGATTCATTGTTTCCTTTAAACAAATTATACTCCACACTAGTGTAAGAAGAAGAAATGAGCATGGTCTCTCATAGCAAAGAGGAATGTGGCGACATGTTGACATTCGTAGTGTAGGCAGGAACTCGAAATTCAACAAAAGATAAAAATATCCCATGTACTAATTGTCATTACTCTAGATATGACTCATATAATTGTTTTCATATTATAGGCTATTTGAATTGGTGGGGAGATCGTCCTCATGGAATAGGAAAAAGAAATGGACAAGGAAAAGGCACACAACTTGACAAAGGAAGTGAAATTATCAAGGTTCATGTTGTGCAAACAAATCCATCTAGAGTAAAGGCATCTAATGAGGTTTCAAATGATGATCTAATTTGATGTTAAAGGTATCATCGCTGAGCAATGGAAAACACTAATGAGGCTCTTGAAAAATATCAAAGTGGAAGTATGTGAAAAATTGAGTAATAAGTGCACTTCTTTACCTTGGATTCTTGACATAGAAGCCTCACATCATATGACTAGAAAATTAGCATGCCTCACTGATATATTAAGGACATTGTGGAGTGTTTGGCACATCTTCCTAATAGTGAACATAGAATAGCTACGAAGGAAAGTATAGTATAACACTGACTAATGTCCTTTATATGTCATCCTTAACTTGTAATCTCATTTTAGTGTCTCAATTAATTAATGAATTAGATTGTATTATTTATCTTACTAACATTTTTTGTGCTATACAAAACTGCAATTTAAAGAAGTTGATTGGAATGGATGAACAACGAGAGGGATTATATTATCTTGATAAGATGGTCACAACAATAACTATGAAGACATTCTCAAATGATCTTCTTATGAAGTGTGGCTTAAAAGTTTGAGACACATTTTCAATATAATTATTGATATGTTCTTTAAGATTGATTATGGTAGAATAAATATATTAGGTAACCAAATGTGCAATATTTTTTTTCATGCAAAGCATTTGAGGTAAAGTTTTCCTATTAGTAAAAATAAAATAATTGAAAAAATTTCCTATTACTAAATATTTTTTTTAACTATTGTTGATGACTATTTAAAGGTTGTTTGGATTGATCTACTTACTAAAAAGAATAAAATTTTCATATATTTGCAACAATTTATTATCAAGACTAAACACCAATTCCACAAATCAATAAACATTATTCAAAGTGATAATGATACACAATTAAAACCGATCTTATTTTAAATTTTTCAAATGTATTTTTTTCTTAAACTGCATGTTTGTTTGGTTCAGATTTTAGATTTCAAATAAAAAATTAAAATCACTTATTATATTCAAATGTAAAATTATAATTTTAAAATTAAATAATAACTTTTATATATAATATATATATATATATATATATCATTAAGTTCTTTTTTTATTATATTATCTATAAAAATATATAAAAAATAATAATATTTTTCGTGTTAATGTATTTTTTTTTAACATCGGATATTTTAAAATTATTTTAATTTTTATTTAAAATATATTTTATTATTATTTTTTATTTCTAATTTTTTACTATTTTCTTTATTAATTCTTTAATTTTTTTTTAATTTCTCTCATTAATTTCTCTACTCATATTAATCAATCAACTTTCATTTTTTTTATTTAAGTTGTGAAAAAATATTTCTTTTGTGACAGTCAAAATAAATATAAAAAAATTATAAAATAAAAGATATAAATACACAAATAAGTCTATATTTTATTAATATTTAGAATATATTTATATTTATAAAATATCATGATAAATTTATATTACAATTTTTAAATATAAAATTATATAATTATTTATAAATATAAAAACTGTTACCAAGTAACATCAAGAGGGGGTGAATTGATGTTATAAAAATTAAAACTTTAACACTTATTTAATTCAAATGTTAACCCTCTTGAATTACTTAGTCAAGAAGATATTTAATGAAGCACAACGAAAAATTAAAAGATGAGGGAAAGAAAGACGAACACAGGAATTTATACTGGTTCGGGTTAAACCTTTAACCCTACATTCAGTTCTCAATCACCTCAACCTAAGATGATCCCTCACTCTTATATCTTTAATTTATCACAATTTTTACAACCACTAATCACAAGTGAAACATGCAAAAATACAAAATTAAAGATAGACCTCACAATCTTTTGAAAACCCACAAGAGATTACCACACATTTCTTGAGTCCCACAAGGAATGAAACACCTTCCTTAAGTCACACAAGGAATGAAACACTCTTGAATCACACAAGGAAAGAGAAAACACCTCCTTTGAACAGCCTCAGAGGATGAACATAAACAAGAAAAATATCACCTGGAGTGAAGCTTTCAAATTGTAGCACCGGCTCTGCTCAAGAGTCTCCTCAAGATTTTCTCAGAAAGATTAATGCACAGAAAAATATTTTCTCTTTCTAAACATAAACATTTTGAGGCTCAAGATACTCAGAGAAAAAGTGTAAAGGAACTTCTGAATGAGGTATTTTGAAAAACCCTGATATGCTTATTAAATAATCAAATATTCTCAAATAAAATATTCTATTTTATTTTAAATTCGAAATCAAATCTTTACTCTGTTCAGAGCCTCACAACGTTCAGAAAATAAAATCGAAGATACTCCTTTATTTTAGGAGGATTTTTCGCAACGTTTATTTTTCAAAAATCTTCGAACATAATCGATTATATTATGGACATAATCGATTATCCCCAAGAGAAATACTTTCAGATTTGAAATAGATAATCGATTACCTAATCGATTATTCCCAAAAGAGAAACTTTCAGTTTTAAGATAATCGATTACTTAATTGATTATTCCCGCAAACATGTCATTTTCTAAAAATCACATAATCGATTACACAATCGATTATTGCCGCATGCTTTTCATTTTTAAAATCACATAATCGATTACATAATTGATTATTGCCGCAACAAAATTGTTCTTAAAAAAGTTTCAAAAACATAATCGATTATGTTCTTCCTATAATCGATTATGAAAGTGAGTTTTATGGTTTGTTTTCGAAATCAATTTTCTTGAGGAAGTACTCTTAGCTAAATGATGATTACCTTTTGATATCATTCACTCCTAACTATAAACTTAAGTCTTCTTTGTTTTTGAGCTTGCTTCCAACTTGAATTTTCTTGATGTCCTGATACTTGATTTTCTTGATCATTATTAAAACACTTTGAATACTTGTGTAGAGTTGTCCAATATTCAAATATTAGTAACAAAAACAACTGAAATTATAAATAAAATAATAATTATAAAAATTAAAATTAAAATATTTCTATATTTAATAATTTTTTATTATAAAATTTTAATATATTTTTTAAATATTGTATAATTTAGAAAAAAGTTTATAAATTTTATAATAATAAAAAACCAAATTATAAATATTAATTTGATTTAATATATATTTTATTTTAAATTAAATTGAACCGTATTTAATTTTTATGTTTAATTTAAATAAAAATTTAATAAAAAATCAAATCAAATAAATATTCCTAATAATAATATAGAAGTAATTAAAATTAACACAATTTTTTATGCATAATACAAATAGTAAATATTTAAGAAATACTATGTTTTTTTATTGTAGTTGGAGATAGGTAGGAGTAAGAGACTATCCTTGTCAAGTCTCTCATAAAATGAAATATAAATTTTCTTAAAAATAAAAATAAAATAAAATAGTATTATGATGATTAAATAAAAAGATTTGTTAAATTTTAGAGGGAGATAAATAGTGTAGAAATTGGTAATATTTTATTTAATTAATCGAGGGTAATTGACTTTCAAATCTAAATTTTTGAAGATCTCTTTTAATTTTAAGGAGTTTTCCAATATTTCCTTACCAAAAATATTTCAAACAATTTTATAATTTTGAATTTTTGTCTTCCCGTAATAATTCTGATTACCATAAGATTATAAGAGATTAAATATAAATTAATAAATTTATTAGAAATGAAAATGTTATTTAAATACAAATAAAAAAGAAAAACATGAAATAACATATATTACAAAAATAAGTTATTTATCCATAAAATATTTTTTACGGATTTTTTTTTGAAAAAAAAAATTAATTATTTATTAAATATTTTTTACATATTTATTTTTATAAAAATTTTTCATGTGGGAAATTTTTCATAAATTTATTTATAAAATTTTTTTCATATGATAAATTTTCTATAATTTTGTTTATAGAAAATTTTTTATAAATGTTTTATAAAAAATTCATAAAAAATATTTAGTGAGTAATTAAATTTATTTTTATAGTATATAAATAATAAAGTAAGAAAATTAATAGTCACATTTCCATTAAAATAACTAAATTTAACCGTATGAATTTTTTTTATTATAAATTAATAAAATAAAAAAATATGAAGAATCAAATACAAATCAATAAATCTATTAGAATATAAAAATATATTTAAATTTTAAAAAATATAAATATTATAAACACTATGATATGATTTAAAAAATATAAAAATTTATAAATATTAAATTTTGGCATAATTTGCAAAAAAAAAAAAAAATGTCCACATGCACACATCCCAGGAAAAAGTGTTACAATCTCGTCCGTGAACGTTGGCGAAGAAATCTCGTCACCTTTGGAGAAGTCCTTTAATACAATTCAAGAGTACTCTCAAACCAATCTCTCTCTCTCTGATAAAGAAAATGTCGATCGTCCCAAACACGAACCTCTTCGAGGCCTCCCCTTTCACGGCCCTTTCAACCTCCGCCCTTTCCCACGACGCCTCGCTTCTGAGCGGGAAGTTCGAGTGGGAGGAGACAGCAGATGCGCACGTGCTGAAGGGCGACGTGCCGGGGCTGAGGAAGGAGGAAGTGAAGGTGGAGGTGGAAGACGGAAGGGTCCTTCAGGTGAGCGGAGAGAGGGTGATGGATAAACAAGACGACAGCCACACCTGCCACCGCCTCCACTGCAGCAGCGCCAAGTTCAAAAAATGTTTCACACTCCCTCCCAACGCCCAACCCGATCACATGATGGCCTCCATCGAAGACGGGGTTCTCACCATCACTCTACCCAAGATCAACCATCTCATGCCCATCCACAACTGATCACAACTTTCAAACACACCACATGTAATTTTGTAACAAGAATTTTCACAAATGTTCCACATATCATCTAAAATATGGTGAAATATAATTAGGTATTTTTATAGTTTATTTAGCATGTATATTATGTACTTTGTGTGCTCCTTCTCAAATTTCATTTTCTTTAATAAGGTTGTCAGATGAAAATAAATAAATAAAATGACTACGTTAACCTTATTTGCTTGCTCTTTTAGAATTTTTTTCAGTAAAATATTTTTATTATTTTGCTTAATTTTTTTGTGCTTATTTTTTTAATAACATAATTAAATTTTTTTTTTTTTTATGTATTTATCTAATCTGCTTATTTTAAAATGAAAAAAAAAATCAGTTTTTAAATAAGAATATTTTGTATTTAGTAAAAAAAATTATACAATTTATTCATTTATTTTCATTATCGTTATATTCATTCAAACAAACACAAATTTAAATTATTCTTTCATCGGTCTAAATAATATTATATTTTCATTTTTATCTCTTTTTTACAAGGTTTTCCTGTGTTTTCGGCATTAGATGATTCTGTTATTGGGCTTTTATAGGTTATTTTGTGGCTTTTTTATGTGGAGGGGTTATTTTCCCTGGTAAATTACGCAGAAGGGTCACTTTGACTCAATATTATAGTCTTGAGTCAAGTTGTGAAGAAGTCGCATGCACGACTTCATTTGATTATTAATTTTTTATTTTAAAAAATTAAAAAAGTCGGGTATGCTAACATGATTTTATTTTATTTTATTTTATTTTTAAAAAATGAAGAAGTTGTCCATGGAAGAGAAATTATAATAATAATTAAGTTAAAATCTGTGAAATTATTTATATTTTAAATAAAATAATAAATTTATGATATAAAATTTGAAGATTAGAAATTATAACAATAATTAAGTTAAAATTTGTGGAATTATTTAGATTTTAAATAAAATAATAAATTTATGATATGAAATTTGAAGATTAGAAATTATAAAAATAGCTAAGTTAATATTTGTGGAATTAATTAGATTTTAAATAAAATAATAATTTTAGAATATAAAATTTTAAGATTAAAAATTCTAAAAATAATTAAGTTAAGATTTGTTGAATTATTTAGATTTGAAATAAAATAATAAATTTAGGATATGAAATTTTAAGATTAGGGTTTATAAAAATAATTAAGTTAAGATTTTTAAATTTATTTAAATTTTAATTAAAATAATAAATTTATGATATGAAATTTGAAAATTAGAAATTATAATAAGTTAACTTAAGTTAAAATTTGTGAAATTATTTAGATTTTAAATAAAATAATAAATTTATTATATGAAATTTGAAGATTAAAAATTATAAAAATAGTTAAGTTAATATTTGTGGAATTAATTAGATTTTAAATAAAATAATAATTTTAGAATATGAAATTTTAAGATTAAAAATTCTAAAAATAATTAAGTTAAGATTTGTTGAATTATTTAGATTTGAAATAAAATAATAAATTTAGGATATGAAATTTTAAGATTAGGGTTTATAAAAATAATTAAGTTAAGATTTTTGGAATTATTTAAATTTTAATTAAAATAATAAATTTATGATATAAAATTTGAAGATTAGAAATTATAACAATAATTTAAGTTAAAATTTGTGGAATTATTTAGATTTTAAATAAAATAATAAATTTATGATATAAAATTTGAAGATTAAAAATTATAAAAATAGTTAAGTTAATATTTGTGAAATTATTTAGATTTTAAATAAAATAATAATTTTAGAATATGAAATTTTAAGATTAAAAATTGTAAAAATAATTAAGTTAAGATTTGTTGAATTATTTAGATTTGAAATAAATAATAAATTTAGGATATGAAATTTTAAGATTAGGGTTTATAAAAATAATTATGTTAAAATTTTTAGAATTATTTAGATTTTAAATAAAATAATAAATTTTTGATATGAAATTTGAAAATTAGAAATTATAATAATAATTAAGTTAAAATTTGTGGAATTATTTATATTTTAAATAAAATAATAATTTTAGAATATGAAATTTTAAGATTAAAAATTCAAAAAATAATTAAGTTAAGATTTGTTGAATTATTTAGATTTAAAATAAAATAATAAATTTGGGATATGAAATTTTAAGATTAGGATTTATAAAAATAATTATGTTAAGATTTTTGGAACTATTTAAATTTTAAATAAAATAATAAATTTATGATATGAAATTTGAATATTAAAAATTATAACATTAAGATAAGATTTATGGAATTATTTAGATTTTAAAGAAAATAATAATTTTAGAATATAAAATTTTAAAATTAAAAATAACAATGCTCAGGATTAACACGTGTCATCTAAATGGCATGCTAAATTTTTTTTTTTTTTTTTATCCTGAAACTGTTAATCACTTCACAATGTTTAGATGAAGTCGTGCTTTCATGCATGATTTTCTTATTTTTTTTTAAAAAAAAAATAATAAAATAAAATTATGTTAATATGCACCATTTTTTCAATTTTTTAACCCTTCTGCCTAGTTTGCCACGGAAAATAACACCTCTACCTAAAAAAGTCTTATTCTGTACTGTGGGCCTATTTAGTGTTCACAAATTCATACACTGATATGTAAAAAACACTAGAAGGTTCTGAGTGAAGCGTGAAAATTCGGGAAGCTTGTGGAATCATCTGAAAGAAGAGAATGAATTTTCTGGAATATATTATTACATCATGCTTTCAGTTCCTATAAATATGGTGGCATCATTTGCCGAAGCATCATCAAACAAGAAAAGAAAAGAGTTACCTGTTTACGATACCATCTTCTGCCAAGTTTGAAATCTCTGTCTGTCTGCTAAGTATTATAAAGATGTCGCTAATTCCAAGTTTCTTCGGTGGTCGAAGGAGCAATCCTTTGTCTTTGGATGTATGGGATCCCTTCAAGGATTTTCCTTTCCCCAATTCTCTTTCTGCTTCCTTTCCTGAATTTTCTCGGGAAAATTCTGCATTTGTGAGCACCCATGTGGATTGGAAGGAGACCCCAGAGGCACACGTGTTCAAGGCTGATATTCCGGGGCTGAAGAAGGAGGAAGTGAAGGTAGAGATTGAAGATGACAAGATTCTTCAGATAAGCGGAGAGAGGAACGTGGAGAAGGAAGATAAGAACGACACATGGCATCGCGTGGAGCGTAGCAGTGGGAAGTTCATGAGGAGGTTCAGATTGCCTGAGAATGCAAAAGTAGAGCAAGTCAAGGCTTCTATGGAAAATGGGGTTCTCACAGTCACTGTTCCCAAGGAAGAGGTTAAGAAGCCTGATGTTAAACCCATTCAGATTTCTGGTTAAGAAATGTTACATTCTTCAAAATCTCTGTTTTGTTTTGCTGAACATCTTGATCTTGTGTGTGATTGGTGAAATGTGAAGATACTGTAAATTCAACTAATTTTTCTGGTTGTTGTGAAATAAAATTTCGATTTTATAATTCTAAACAGTGAAACTCTTTAAAAGTTTCTTAACCTAAAAGTTTGTGATGAATTAATATAACTCAAGTTCTCTTTGTTATTCTACCTTACTCTTTTTGACTTCTTTCTCATACTTTAGAATATCTATTTAGAATTTATCTAAAAAAAAAGTGTATTAACTACTACTTACTCAAGAGAAAGTCTTACTAGAGTAAAATACAGGACGCGGTGCAAATTTCACTTAAACAAACACAACTCGTTTGAGCGAAAAATTTGATAACAAAATGAGTTTTTTTTATTTCTTTTCGAGGTCCACAACCCAAAGGGAGATCCAACCTAATTTTTGCTTTTATTTTAGCTAATTGAAAAAATTTCTTATATTTTTGTCCTATTAAGAGATTTTTGTCCCACTTGAATTTTTTCTCTTAATAAGTTTTTAACGAGTTAGTATGAATAAAATTATTTTTACCTTTGTTAACACGTCAAACTTTATTAAAGGGCTTTTTGTAAGCAATATGAATAAAGGTATTTATGCTTGTTAACCTATTTGACAAGAGAAGGTCCATGCTATATAGGCAAGTCGCTTGAGCATGCGAGGAAAGAAATCCCATGCTACATAGGCAAGTTGCCCAAAAATGTTACGAAAGAAACCCCCCAAACCCATGCTACATAGGAAAGTCGCACGAGCATGCAAGGAAAGAAATCCGACTACCCCATGCTATCTAGGAAAGTCACCCAAGCATGTGAAAGACTACATAAACAAAATTGTTAGACTGTAGTGAAGCAAAATCACCATAGCCTAAGACAAATAATAATAATTGACTACATAAGTAAAATCGTCTGAGCATGGCAAAGTGAAATCATCATATCGTAAGACATTATAATTGAACACAAAAACAAATCGTCTGAGCATGTGAAAGTGAAATTATACCTTACAACAACTAATAACAACTTAAAAAATAATCAATCGAACAAAACTAACCAAGATGTCAAAAATTAAAAAGATAAAAAACAGTTCAAGGAGAAGGGCGATGCCTCTATTATTATCCGTTACAAATTAGAATGTAGTACCTCTAATCCAAATCTTCTACAATTTTTCTGTCCACCACAATTTTGCATGGATCCACTATTGACAAATCGACTAATGGGAGAATCACCTACACTTATTCTATAGTAGCAACAAAGCTAACTTCAAAATAGGACACCACTTCATTCCTCAAGGATTCTTCTGTCTCATACAAGGTAGCTTTCTCTTTCTCTAATCTTTCTATGCTAAGAATGACTTCCTTCGCTTTTGGTTCTCAAGCTTAAGAGCCTTAACCCATAAGCTAGCTTCATCTCCAAATTGCTACATGCATGGCTCTACTGTAGGGACTTCATCTTCAACTCCTCTATCTCCTTTGCCAATTGAGATACGTCGTGCACATTCCTTATTTCTTCAATCTCAGCCTTCAATCAAAGAGCCTCACTTACCACATCATCCCTATCCTACTATAACTTCTTCTTGGCATTTCTGGGCATCAAGACATTTGTCTAATAGGCTAAACCCCTCTAGAGCCTTCTCAGTAGCTTTGGTCAAGTTGTTAGCAAGGTTATAGGCTAAATGTGGAAAGGAAGAGTCTCAAAATGACTATTCTTCCTTTCCATGCCTTCCTTGATCGATTGAGTTTCAATCTTCCCATGGTAGCCTCAAGCTCTAGGCCCCGACCATCGGAACAAGAATGTTATGAGACCACTTTCTTCCTTGCTACAATAGAATCCATCTTGAAGCTTTTCTTAAGCCTTAGCCTCATATCAAAAGCATTCACTTGCAAAGAGAAATAACTTAGGTATTTATTTTTTTATAATAATCTCAATATACAAGGTTCGTATTTATACATCTATGACAATAAATTTCTTCTTAGAATCATGGGATTTAATCTCTAGAATCATGAAATTCAATCTTTCCCCATTATGCTAATTATACTAATTATCAATAATAGGAAATAATTAAGGAAACAAAATATTTTATTTTGTAATATTTACAACACATTCCAATCAGATTCCACTTCCATAATTAGCGATTTCGGTTGCCCACTTACCCCAACTAACATAGAGGAGGTTGCCTTTGACTTAGCTTCCTTAAGTCGACGGGCAAGATACAAACTTAGGAACAACAAAACAAAATCAAAGCGTAATACAAAAAATTGTAACGAAAGAGAAAATACAAAATCAGACTCGACACTAGAGGGTTATGTATCCTCCTAAACATGCTAAAGTCAGTCATACACCAATTCCAAGCAACTAATCGTCAATATACTAATATTAGGAAACAAATTATTAATATATTGATTTCAAGTGATAAAAGTGGTTATTTAGTCAAGTTATAGGGATTAGCAATCTAAAAAATAAAAATGATTATTTTAACATGTTCATTAAAATTTATATTTAGATTCGGATATCTTTATCGTTAAAATTTTCAAATAAGATATTCTGTTAAAAAAGTATCTAATAATTATAAATATTTTAATTTTAAGATTTGAAAATCCTTCTTAATTCTTTTTGTTGTACTTTATATATTCTTTCTCGATAAGTATAACTTACTGTGCACATATAATTTTTTATTTTAAAAAAAAAATTCACAATATCTATAAATATGTAGTAAATGATGAAATATAATTTAGAAAATAACAATAAAAATAAAAATATTTTTATATTTTCTTTAATTAAGATATCTTTTTAAAAATTGTTTATTTTAAATTTAAATAAACTCACTCATTCTTTTTCTTTTATTGTTCTCATATATAATTTTAAGTTTTTTTAGAATTAAATCATTTTTATCGGTCTATATTTTCATCATTTATCTTCTTTTTTTTCATTAACATTATATTCATTCAAACAAATAGAAATTTAACTTATTCTTTTATCGGTCTATATTTTCATCATTTATCCTTTTATATTTCACTTCTTTTCAAGGTTGTTTTCAGCATTAGATAATTGTGCTATTGGGCTTTTATAGGTTATTGTGTACTGTGGGCTTACGTAGTGTTCACAAATTCATACACTGATATGTAAAAAACACTAGAAGATTCTGAGTGAAGCGTGAAAATTCGGGAAGTTTGTGGAATCATCTGAAACTGAAACTGGAAAGAAGAGAATGAATTTTCTGGAATATATTTGATCATGCTTTCACTTCCTATAAATATGGTGGCATCAGTTGCCGAAGCATCATCAAACAAGAAAAGAAAAGAGTTACCTGTTTACGATACGATCTTCTGCCAAGTTTGAAATCTGTGTCTGTCTGCTAAGTATTATAAAGATGTCGCTAATTCCAAGTTTCTTCGGCGGTCGAAGGAGCAATCCTTTGTCTTTGGACGTATGGGATCCCTTCAAGGATTTTCCTTTCCCCAATTCTCTTTCTGCTTCCTTTCCTGAATTTTCTCGGGAAAATTCTGCATTTGTGAGCACCCATGTGGATTGGAAGGAGACCCCAGAGGCACACGTGTTCAAGGCTGATATTCCGGGGCTGAAGAAGGAGGAAGTGAAGGTAGAGATTGAAGATGACAAGATTCTTCAGATAAGCGGAGAGAGGAACGTGGAGAAGGAAGATAAGAACGACAAATGGCATCGCGTGGAGCGTAGCAGTGGGAAGTTCATGAGGAGGTTCAGATTGCCTGAGAATGCAAAAGTAGAGCAAGTCAAGGCTTTTATGGAAAATGGGGTTCTCACCGTCACTGTTCCCAAGGAAGAGGTTAAGAAGCCTGATGTTAAACCCATTCAGATTTCTGGTTAAGAAACGTTACATTCTTCAAAATCGTTGTTTTGTTTTGCTGAACATCTTGATCTTGTGTGTGATTGATGCAATGAAGATACTGTAAATTCAAGTAATTTCTCTGGCTGTTGTGAAATAAAATTTCAATTTTGTAATTCTAAACAGTATGTCAGAATTTCTTTATATCTTAAGTGCAAATTTTGATAACAGCAACCTCCGGCATTAAATTACTGTGGAGCACGAATAGTAGGTAACCTTCAAAAACTAAGATGAACTCTTGAAGGAAGGGTTTGCAGAATTAAAGGGAGGAGTGAGAAGATAACTCGGAGAAAGAAGATAAACTCGTTTTCTACCCAATTCAGTTTTCACTCCTATACTTCGCTTAAATTCATTGCAAAAGAATTCAACTCCTCAACTCATTTGTATTTGTAAATGGATTTTTCATGCATTCAATGGTTTATCAACAGTTGCTTCTCGAACTGGGCTATTGTTGAGTTCCACGATAGATAATAGCCCTCGTTGGCACTAAGAGTTTCTGTACCTACTAGGCCCCAGCTGAGATATAATCGGCAAGAATAAGAAAGTTGGATTGAGATGCTACTAAGTCCAGCTGAGATATAATCGGCAAGAATAAGGAAGATGGCCTGACATTCTTGAGGTCCAATAAGTAAAGTTTAATTAAAGAAATAATGGAAGATTCGTAATTATTCATAACGAATATTAATTATAAAGAGGAAATAAGTTATGAAGATTTTAAAAGTAATTAAGAAGGATTCGTAATGGTATTTTGAGTAAAAATTCATTAAAACGGTAAAGTATACTTATAATATAAATAGATATTTATTGATGAATATGTATTTATTTTATTTTTTCATATTAATTTTGCATACACTAGTTTACTGACTTGAGTATAAATGTAGGTTTCCATCCTATTCGGTTTTGACGAAGTCATAAGCCGACCGAGTGCTTAGAGTGATAAATTTGAGGAGAAGATAACTAGAAGGGTACTTAGTACTCGGCCTTGTAAATACATTTTAACATCTACCGTGGGACTCGAGTGCAGAGTGAGGAGCAATAGTTAGAAACATGAGCAACGAAGCAGAATCAAGTGTAAACCCTGACGCCTCTGTAATAGAGGGATAGGGATGAGAAATCCTTATGAGGGAGATGGAGGAAATGAGACAGGAACAACGCCGGAATATGGAAGCCATTCAACGTTTGGAAAGGCAGAATGCAAGGTTGGAACAACAAAATGCTCTTCTTCAGCAATAGAGGAGTGAATTTTGGCAAACTGTTTCTCGAGCCGAGGATCAGCAAGGAAATAATCCCAATGGGGTGGTTACACCTTCATTCCTGCAAGAGGAAGGTACATCTCAAAGGGAAACCTTTCGAGAAGAAAGTAACAGGATGGTTTCCCAACCCAATGTTGCACCATATCAGACGCAAGCGCTACAAACAAGAAAACACTCGTTTACTGAGCAAATCATGGGGATACTGTTTCCAAATAAATGGAAGGGTGTAAATATGGAAGCTTATGATGGGACATCCTGTCCGGACAATCATGTGCAAGTGTTTCTCACGCATATGTATCTGTATTATGTTGATGATACAATACTATGCAAAGTTTTTCCAACCAAGTTGAGGGGTCCGACCCTTAAGTGGTTCTCATCTCTTCCTCCCAGATCAATAGATTCTTTTGAAACTTTTTTGTAGAATGTTTAATACACAATTTGCTGCTAGTGTTCTACACCCTTTGACAGAGATAGCTCTAGTAGATATAAGGCAGGAAGAAGGAGAATCCCTTAGGGAATTCATGGACAGATATTCTCAAGTCTGTCTAAGAATCTCTCAGTTACATCCACAGGTGGCCTGTCATAATCTCTTGAGATCATTGCGACCGAGACCTTTTGTGGATGATTTTTCTAGAAATCCAGCAACCACCTTTGAAGAAATGAGGAATAGAGCAACCAGCTTTATGTAGATGGAGGAATGAGGAGGTATAGAAGTAAGAAAAAGGAGCCGGAAAAGAAAAATTATGAGAAGGAAAAAGGAGGTAGATTTCAATTGAAGGAGAGGAACAGAGAAAGAACTCCAAGGTATGTTAGATATACTCCGTTAATGGTTAGTCAGGAAAGGGCATTGGAAGAAGCCCTTAATGCAGATTTGTTAAAGACAGTACAGTCTTCAATGCCTCCTGGTGCTTACCGAAATAAGCATTGCTGATACCATAGTAATTATGGTCATACCACGGAGGATTGTCTGACTGTTAGGGATAAGATTGAGCAACTTATCCAGAGTGGTCATTTGGGAAATCTGGTCAGAAGAGAACATAAACGTCCTAGGAGTCCTGACCAGAGGCGAGGTCAAGGTAGAAGGAGGAGTCCTTATCGGTAGAGTCCTTCTCGGTAGAGGGATCGAAGTAGGGAACGAAGAGAAGAAAAGAAACCACAGGCATTACGAGGTGTTATCAACACTATTTCTGGTGGTTTTGCAGGAGGAGGAGTATCTCAGGCGGCTAGAAAACGTCATTTGAGAAGTATTCAGTCAGTAAATGTGACTGCATCTTCTCGCCCAAGAATGCCTTCGATTACTTTTTCTGATGATGATTTCAAGGGGATTGATCCACAACAAGATGATCCTATGGTTATCATAGTAGAAGTAGCAAATTTTTCTGTGAAGAAGACTCTGGTAGATCAAGGAAGCTCAGTAGATATAATCTACTGGAAAACTTTTCAGAAGATGGAGCTGTCTAAAGAAGCTTTATATCTGTATGGTGATCAAGTGGTTAGATTTGCTAGTGAGAGGGTGGATGTTAAAGGGTATATAGATTTGTATACCAAATTGGGAGAAGAGGGTGGTAGTTATCGGTCGGTCAAAGTAAGATATCTTATTATTGATGCAGATGCATCATACAATATGATATTAGGAAGGCCTTCTCTCAAAAAAGTAAGGGCTATCGTTTCGACCCCTCATTTGGCTATGAAATTTCCAGTATTAGATGGGACGGGGATCACTATCCATGGTGATCAAAAAGCTGCCAGAGAATGTTATAATGCTATGTTGGTAGGTAGGAAGAAAATGAAAAAGCAAGAAAAGGAGGATAGGAGGGGTAAAGAAGAGGTGTTAGCATTGGCTAGTTTATATCCGAGGATTGATGATGAAGCTCGTGTTCAACCCAAAGAGGAAACTTTGCCAGTTTGTATTGGGAAGGAGCAGCAGAGAACATATATCGGTTCTCTTGTTTCAGGAAATGATGCTTTGGAGTTAACAGCGTTGCTTACGAAACATGTTAATTCTTTTGCGTGTGCAGCAGCTGATATGCCCGGAATCAATAAGGAAGTGACAACGCATCGACTGTCAATCTTTAAGGATGCCAAGCCGATAGCTCAGAAAAAGAGGAAGATGGGAGAAGAGCATAGACTGGTGGTAAAAGAAGAAGTTAAAAAATTGTTGTAGGCAGGATTTATTCAGGAGGCAAAGTATACAACATGGCTAGCCAATGTGGTGATGGTTAAGAAGGGCAATAATAAATGGCGAATGTGTACTGATTACACGGATCTTAATAAAGCATGTCCCAAAGACTCGTGTCTATATAGATCCTGTTCATGGATTAACGAAAATGTGCAAAAGCTCTATTTGCCTCTGCCATTCTATGAGTCTCTTCCTTTTTGTGTATGGCATCGCCACTACCTTTGGCAGCATCCACTAATTCGGAACTTAATTTGAAAGCCATATTTCGACCCAGATGTTTTTGGGATGCCCCCAATAACCAACGAATGGCAAGTGCTTTTCCTTGTGCGGATCCTATTTCAACGAGAACTTGATGAGTTGATTTGCCTACACGTCTTGCTTTTACTGCTATATCGGGAGTTACTCCACGTATTGCTTGACGTAAAACAGATAGTGGACTTATCCACTGCGGAATATAGATCGGCTAGTTGATGAAGCAGCAGGACATTAGATAATGAGTTTTTTAGATGCATATTCTGGGTATAATCAAATTCAAATGCACCCAGAAGATGCCCCTAAAACAACCTTCATTACAGAAGAAGCAAATTATTTTTATCAAGTTATGCCTTTTGGTTTGAAGAATGCAGGGGCGACATATCAAAGGCTAATGGATAAGATGTTTGCTACGCAAATTGGAAGAAATATTGAAGTATATGTTGATGATATGGTAGTGAAGTCTAGGTCATGTGCGGAACATCTTATAGATTTGGAGAAAATATTCTCAGTACTCCAAAAATATAAGATGAAGCTGAATCCTGAGAAATGTGTTTTTGGAGTGTAAGGAAGAAAATTTTTTGGATTTACGCTCACAAATAAAGGGATAGAGGCCAATCCGGATAAATGTCAGGCTATTATTAATACGAAGAGTCCTTCTAATTTAAAGGAGATACAACGATTGGTAGGCCGATTGACATCGTTATCCCGATTCACACCAACTCTGGCCGAGAAGATCAGGCTAATCCTCAAACTTTTGAAGAGGACCTCTGTTTTCAACTGGGATGAAGTTTGTGAGAAGAATATTTTAGAAATAAAAGATTTTTTAACATCTCCCCCAATCCTTTAGAAACCCAAAGCAGGTAAACCACTTATACTTTACTTGGCAGTATCCAATAATACTATTAGTTCAGTATTATCACAAGAGTAAGAGGGAGATTTGAAGCCCATATATTATGTTAGTCGTGTGTTGCAAGATACTGAGACACGATATCAATTAATTGAGAAGGCGACATTAGCTGTTGTCTTTACTACAAGACGTTTGAGGCAATATTTTCAAAGTTTCCCTATCATAGTTTGTACTGATTATCCAATTGCGAAAATACTTCACAAGACGGAACTTTCTGGGAGAATGGTAGCCTGGACGGTAGAATTATCAGAGTATGATATATCATATGAGAAGAGAGGACAATGCTTGACTGATTTTGCTGGAGATTTATCCGCCATTCTAGAGCAAATGCCGATATGGAAACTCTATGTGGATGGATCGCCTAGTAAGAAAAGAAGTGGAACAGGAATTGTGCTTGAAGGACCGGGAGGGCTAACGATTGAACATGCTTTAATGTTACAATTTAAAGCATCCAATAACCAGGCCGAGTATGAAGCACTGATGGCAGGTTTGACATTAGCAAAAGAAATAGGAGTAAAGAGGTTGGTATGTCATACAGATTCACAGCTCGTGGCCGGACAGTTAACATGGGAGTTTCGAACTAAGGAACCTCTTTTGTTACAATATTATCACTATGTTACAAGGAAAATGTCAGAATTTCAAGACATTGAGATTAAACATATTCCCAGAGCGGTAAATGTTCGAGCCGATATGTTATCAAAATTGGCAGAAGATAAAGGAACGGGGCACCAGAAAACGGTGATACGACATACCCTATCACAACCTTCAATCAGTATGGAGGAATGTTTACAGACAAAAACTAAGCCGACATGGATGACACCATATATATCATACTTGAAAGAAGGATCTCAGCCGGCTGATTTAAAAGAAGCTATGAAATTCAGACAGAGGGCAGCCAGATATACTCTAATAAATGGTGAATTGTTTAAACGAGGATTCTCTACTCCTTTGTTGAAATGCATAGATGAAGAGCAAGTTCAATATGTTCTTGACGAATTACACAGAGGAATATGTGGATCTCATGCTGGAGGAAGAACTATGGTGGCTAAAGTGCTGAGAGTAGGCTTCTATCGACCAACCATAAGAGAAGATTGTACCAGGTATGTTAAAAAATGTAAAGAATGTCAATTCCATGAGAATATTATACATGCTGCACCAGAAAAATTACAAAATATGGTCTCCCCATGGCCATTTGCTATATGGGGAATGGATATTTTGGGGTCATTCCTATTAGCTAAAGGACAGTGTAAATTCCTATTAGTAGCTGTTGATTATTTCATTAAATAGATTGAAGCCGAACCTTTGGCTGTGATAACAGCTCAACGAGTTCAAAAGTTTGTATGGAAGAATATCATTTGTAGGTTTGGGATACCTCATACAATTGTTATTGATAATGGCCGACAATTCATAGATAAAAACTTAGCAGTTATTTTATCAAAACCTGAAAATCAAACACGTTATTAGTTCTGTGGAACATCCTCAGAGTAATGGCCAAGCAGAAGTGGCAAATAAGGTTATCCTTGGAGAACTCAAGAAACGGTTAGGTTTGGCAAAAGGAAGATGGGCTTAGGAATTGCTGAAAGTATTATGGGCATATATATGCACTCCGCAAACCTCTACTGCTGAAACACCGTACTCGTTAATGTACGACATACATGCAGTGATACCAGTAGAAATTGGAGAAGTTAGTCCACGAATAATGTTGTTAGACATGGATAATAATGAAGAAGCAATGAGAATGGAGATTGATATGTTGGAAGAACTTAGAGATAAAGCAATGATAGCCAAAGAAGTTTGTAAAGCTAGAGCAACTAGAAGATTTAATACCAAAGTGAAGCCGAGAACATTTAAAGAAGGAGACTTAGTATTGAGAGTGAGAAGTCTTGCACGAAAGGATCCTCCAGAAGGAAAGTTAGCATCAAATTGGGTAGGACCCTACATGATAACTCGAGTAGTTGGAAATGGGGCTTATTATTTACAAGATTTGAATGGGAAGCATCTGCCTAGATCATGGAATGCTAGTCTTCTTCAGTTCTATTTCAGTTAATATTTTAACACTGTAAATCTTTCATTACATTTTTTCATCCTAAGTTGCAGGAATGAAAATAATAAAGACATTATATTATGATTGCAAAGATACTCTTTTGAGCATTATTCGGACATATCAGACAAGAAAGTCCTCCGAGTACCACTCGGGTACTGAAATAAAAAATATCATGGACAAGAAAGTCCACCGAGTACTACTCGGTTAAGAATGATGAAATCATGGACAAGAAATTCCACCAAATACTACTCTGTTAGAAAATGATAAAATTATAATTATAAACGACATCAGGGTAACAAAAACGCTGAAGACAGTGCAAAATGACGACAAGATAAAAATCATAAATATCCAGAGGTAAAAAACTATTACGAGAAATATATGAGTTCATAAGTATTTAAGTTACAAAGATTAATTCTCAGATGAATCATCCGGAATGTCTTCAAGAGGAGTCCAATTTCCCTTATAAATATCTGCATGAACATTAAATAGATATTTTGTAAGAGGAGTCCCTTTTTCCGAGAGAAATATAGCCTGACGCACCGCTTTATTAAAACCATTCTTATGTTCCTCCACAACTAAGCCTTTAAGTTCTAAAATTTCTTTTTGATGAGCTTCTTGATTTGCTGTTATCTGAAGATCTCGATCGGCAAGATCTTTTGTATACTTAGCCTGTAGAGCCTTATAATCTGCAATCATTTGGCGCCTTAATCCTTCATACTCTTCAGCTCAGGCATTCAATACTGTGTTGCTCGATAAGGCTTCAGAAAGGGAAGCTTCTGATTGAGCCAATTGATCTTGAAGTTTCTTTAGTTCAGCAGCATTTGAAGGTCTTCCGGCTAACCTTTGAGCTACTAAAGCAGCCCGAGATTGAAGTTCAAGAAGAGATAACTCCAAATCAGCTTCATCCGCCTTTTTTAAGTCTTCTGTTTCTTCAGGGGTTAATCTAAAGTTAAGACGGTCACACATGACCATATTAGTAGAAAGAAATTCTCCTTTAAAAATGGATGATTGTCTTGGCTCCCGACAACGAGGACCAGCTGAATTCTTTTTTAAATCAACTTTTTTTTTCTTCGGGGGAGGAGAGGACTTTATTGTTGTTAGTTTCTACTAGAGGTTGAAGATTTTTGCTTGCAGCAGCCAAATCATCATTGAAACGTTTAAAAGTGTTTTTTGGTGTTTTCAGTAAAGATTGAAGAACACCTGCGAAAATGACAAAATTCAGCATAGTTAAAAGCTTAAAATAATAGAGATCCACAAAAATAATTACATACCCGCCACATCAGCAGGACGGGATGGATCAACGGATCACAAATTAAAGGCCTAGTTGGCATTCGTCTAGGAAGCTTTTCAAGGATGTTTAGTACTTGCACATCATAAGCCGACATGTCACTTTAAGGCCAACAATGATATTTGCGAGTGATCCGAGTCCAATAGAAAGTAAATAATGGTTTTTTATCGGAAAAGAAGAGATCTTTCCCGGTTTCAGTGATGAGAATTTTAAAGAAACCGGTTTTGAAGTTCTTATAATTGGCGGTATAAGGGCTAAACAAAGCCCTAGATGATTGTCTTATGAGTGAAACCCAATAAGCCAAATCCCCACCACGAGTACAATAAAAGTGAAGAAAAGTAGGGGGAGTAGGACGGATATCCAAAAACTGGCATAAAGATCGAAATGCTTGTATAAAAGCCCAACTATTAGGGTGTAGCTGAGTAGGTGCTACATTCAGAATTTTGAGCACACCTATTGTGAACTCATCGAAAGGAAGTGTAACATGTAAATCAGAAAACAGACAAGCATATACATAAAAAAAAGTTTTCTTTAGAGCCTTCAGCACCATAACAGACTCGGTCTGAAGCAGAACATTTAGAAGCTCTAATTATTTCTATATCTGCATCTTCTGAAATAAGAGGAACCCTAGATAGAAAGTCTTTCAAAACCTTAGACTTAGTAAAATAAGAAACATATTGAAGAACGGAGGGGTTGACGCAGTTATAACCTTCCCACAGAAGGGCATTTACATTAAAATCATCCACAGAGTTGGTTTTATGAGCAATAGATTCTACGGTTTCTACATGGTGAGGGTGTTGATCTAATTTTTCTAATATAGAAGAATATAAATTAGAGGGGGTGTCCTGCGAATCTACACTAATAGTACCCGGCGAAATATGAGGTTGCTGAGAATCAAAATCGTTATCAGTAATCTTAAGATTAGAGGAAGAAGCCATACTAAGAAGATTGGAGTTTGAAAGATGACAAGTAAAAATGGATACGAGAGCCAATGTGAACAAAGAAGTAAGAAAAGTAATAATTTCTTCAAGACGTTCTTATAAAGACTCTCATAAAGAGTCTAGAACCTATAATATCCCTGCAACTTCCTCTTGTGAAAATATTGTAATCATCATTATTTTACGTAACCCTGGAAGTTCTACACGAAAAACGAACAGTTTCGAAAATCTTGAAATGACCTGTAGGCCCCTAAGCAAATTCAAATTAAGAAACGGAAAAAACTTTCCCACTACTTTTGCCAACTCAGCAAACCAAGAAAAATAGTGCCAACAAAATTTGATCTTGATAAACTCGTTTCAGTTAAAGTTCACTTCATGACTTGGAGGGCTTGTGTACCTACTAGACCCAACTGAGATATAATCGACAAGAATAAGGAAGATGGGTTGAGATGCTACTAAGCCCAGCTGAGATATAATCAGCAAGAATAAGGAAGATGGGCTGAGATACTTGAGGCCCAAAAAGTAAAGTTTAATTAAAGAAATAATGGAAGATTCGTAACGATTCATAACGAAGGATTCGTATTGATTATAAAGAGGAAATAAGTTACGAAGGTTTAAAAAATAATTAAGAAGGATTCGTAACGGTATTTTGAGTAAAAACTCATTAAAACGGTAAGGTATAGTTATAATATAAATAGACATTCACTGATGAGTATGTATTCATTCTATTTTTTCATATTAACCTTGCATACACTAGTTTACTGACTTGAGTGTCGCAGTGTAAACGCAAGTTCCCATCCTATTCGGTTTTGACGAAGTCATAAGTTGATCGAGGTGATTGGAGTGATAAATCCGAGGAGAAGACGACCAGAAGCAGGAGAGGAGGTACTCGGTACTCGGTCTTGTAAGTACAGTTTCTATTTCTATTTTAGAGTTTAACTAATTTATTTAAATGTTATTATTGTAACAAAAGAAGATATTTATAAAGAAAAATTGTAAAGACATGAAAGAAATAATTCTAAAACATTTATCTTACATTCAATTGAATTCTAAAACATCTATCTATCTTACATTCAATTGCAAGTAGTTAGAAGAAGATGAAAATAGTTTTTATTATATCCGGCCATATCTTACATTCAATTGCAAGTAGTTAGAAGAAGATGAAAATAGTTTTTATTATATCCGGCCAATACGAGATACCGCTAGCTCAGGAATTAAGACAACAAAAAAAAAAGGTGATATAGTAGCTCGAATCCTAGAGTTAAATATTTATAATGTAATTTTAGTTTAAAATAAGTTATTGTCTCAACATCAATAGGTAATGTGTTGTGATTTTTGTTTAATTGATCATTGAAATGGTCATTGCAATATTACTGAACTTGAATCAATAAGAGAAGTCCATTATCTCAACGCAAAACAACTAAAATTAGCTATTCTAGTAATTAAAATTAGAATTGGAAGCAGCATTGGTGACAATAGTTTCAACAATTTTGAAATCAGCAACCTCAACAGCCTAATAGGTTGTCCAAACAAGGAAACAATTTCTCAACCAATAAGTAAGTCAATCTAAAAGAGCAATGTAAGTCAAGGAGTGACATTTTTATTGAAAAAGGGATAAAAGAAAATCTTGAAAGAAAAGAGGAGGTTGTTGAAAAAAAAAATGAGGTAGTTGAAAATGAGAGTGAGCTGGAAGAGGAGATGAGTGAAAAAATGAGAAAAATAAAGAGAAAAAAGAGAAAAAGAAAAAAGAAAAAGAAGTGAGTAGCCCTATTGTGAAAAACCAATCTTATCAACTTGTTCCATCAAATAAAGATAAGGAGAGATAGTTCACTATATTAATTGACATTCTAAAGAAGTTCCAAATTAACATTCCATTTATAAAGCCATCAAGCAAATTCTTATATATGCTAAATTCTTAAAGGAGTTGTTGAGAAAGAAAAGGAAATTTTAGGAGGAAGATATAGTTGAATTAGAAGCTGAATGTAGTGTCATTTTTCAAAAGTCTCTTAGTGGGAAAGGCATTGCTAGATCTTAGAGTAAGCATCATCTTATGCTTTTCTTCTTCATGTTGAAAAAGATAAGAGAAGTGGAGGTGAGGCTTGCAAAAATGACTTTACAACTGGCTGATAGATCCATCAAGTATCCTCATGGCATTGTAGAAGATTTATTGGTGAAAGTGGATAACTTTTTATTCCGAGTGGATTTGGTGATCATGGATATGGAAAAGCATATTGAAGTTCCTTTTATTCTTAGGCGGCCCTTCGTAAAGATGGTCAAAGTCATTATTGATATAAATAATGGGAAGTTAAAGGTGCATGTGTAGGATGAGGAGGTAAATTTTGATGTCTTTCAAGTAATAAGATATCACTAATGAATGTTTTTTGGAAGCCCAAAAACAAATCTCCACTTTAGAACTTTGAGAGAGAGATTTGGTAAACTCTATTAGGAATCTTGAGGAGGGAGAAGAAAAAGAAATAAAACAATGCTTAGCAGAGTTTGATAAAGCTAAGGTAATTTCTTCTACTTCTAATGAGAAACAAGAGTTGAACGAGGAAAAAGCCTTCAATCTCCAAAGCTTGAGTTGAAATAGTTACTTCATATTAATTGAGAACCATCACTTTATGATAATAATTGACATTGCTTAATTCTTTACTTATGTCACTAGTTAAGAAAGACTTGAAAATTATAGAGGCATGCTTTTGATTAAATGAAACCAGGGCCAAATAGCCAACCTTGATTGAATTAATGTTTTTGCCAACCTTATTTGAGCTTGAATATTCTTTTAGAAAAAAAAAAAAACTTAAGCCAAATTGAGAATAATGTCAACCCTTATGCATAAGGATAGATTGAATATATGCATTATGCCTAATGGTTGTTTGTTAAATTGATAATCTCTCCTAGGATGAAATTTGTGGCTCATTGGAAATGAAAAATAATAATAATATGTGTGGAAAGTTGTAATTTCCAAAATCACAAAGCTAGTTGGTGATAATGGTCTTGTGAGAGAAACTATCCAAAAACAAAATAATTCATAAGTTTTCAATTTTTCAAAATATTTGTTGTCCAAGAAAAACAATTTTTTATTTTTAGTCTCATCTTTATTACAAACTTGAAAAGATCTTTTAGTTCAAGTCTTGATTAGAAATTTGATTATTAACATAATGATGCAAATCAATTTTGGATTACTTGATTGGAATAATTGGATGATAAAAAAAACATGTATTGGTGAAATGAGATTATTAGAGAAATAATACTTCTTTGAAAAAAGTTAATGACTTGCTCCTCTTATAATTTTTATAGTTGAAATATACATTCACCTTATTTTTATTAGAAGGTGTGGAGAGCATTCCTCCTTGAATTAGATTTCTAAGGAAAAATATTGTGTCATATGTTCTGGATGGGTGATTTGAACACAAAATAATGCAACCTAACATAGTTTTTATTTTGTCTTGATAAGAGTTGCACTAATTTACTTAAGGAAAAGTAATATTCTAGGCCTAAGAGAGTTGTTAAATGGAAAATTTTGAATAAATTATGAATTTTTATTGGGTACTAAACAATTGATTTCTCCCTAAAAGAGCATTGATAACCTCTCCTAGTGAAAAAATATTGTTTTTAACTTTGTACCGTAGCTATCAAACATAGAAGAAAAAATATTGAATTAAAAGAAGAATGAGCTAAAAGTTGGAAAAAATGAAAAAACATAGGAGGCAAGCAACTAAAATAGGTCAATGGTAAGGAAGCATTTTCGCTTAAGCGACTATTACTTGCTCGAGCAAAAATCTCACTAGAGCAAAAGATTGGATGTGGTGCAAATTTCGCTTAAGCGATCATAGCTTGCTCGATAAAAAATATTCAATAACAAAATGAGTTTTTTTTCTTTGAGATTCACAGCCTGAAGGGAGATCTAACCTAATTTTCATAATTTTAAGGAGCAAAACAGGATGAAAATAGGGGTGCTAAACATTGGGTGTAATTTGAGAAGTGAAAAATTGCTTAGACGAGATAGGGAGAAGATATGAGATTAATTGAAAAGGTGATTCCCTGATTCATTCTTCTTTTTCAACATCTATCATTGTATTAAGACTGCTCATGACTATGAGTAGCTAATTTCCTTCATGTTTGGATTGAATGTAACTTATCAATTTTTTTTGTACGACTCTTTATTTATTTACATATAATCTTTTATTTAATGTTAATAATTTAATTTTGTTCTTAATGTTTAGGTGAATTGATCACTCGACTTATGATTTACTATTTTATTATAAATTTGATCTTAAATTTGAATATATTTGTTGAAATAGTATTGAACTTATTGGAAAGTTTGTGTCATGAAAATTTGAAAGATCAATTATAATAATAAAAATTATTAGAAAAACTAAATCATGAAATTGTTAAATGGTAAAATTTGAATAGAAAATAGATTTTTATTGAACACTTTGTTAAAACTCGGACAATCTATTGGACAACGCTCATACAATGTGTTTTAG
>BDMB01000002.1:0-69114 GCA_016859785.1 Macrotyloma uniflorum
CAAACCCCAAACCCCAACCCATAAACCCCAAACCCCAAACCCCAAACCCCAAACCCCAAACCCTAAACCTAATTTTAGCTACCATTGAATTTTAATTAAAGTAACATATTTATTTCAAGGTTTTTCCATGTTGCCAAGTTCAAGTTTGGAGGTAAGGATTTAAATCATCTTTATGATAGACGTACATAGTTTTATAGGATTTTGAAGGATTTGTTGGTCGTGAATAATGCCTAAGCAAATTTAGTTTAAACCTAGTTGTTTAATGCTTCAATTTTTGCCTATCTGCAAATTGAGCATTTATAAGCTTGTAATTTGTTATTTTCTTTCTGTACGTCCTTATTCTTATATACCTTGTGTTAATGTAGAGAAGAATTTGGGTGTCATCAATATTAGTTGCCTTTTTTTAATTTGATCCATGTTGTATTTGGGCTGAACTGATTTTATCTTGAAGTTATTTTAAAATTAAGATAAAAAGCAGGCTTTAAAGTAATGGTTGTTGTTTCCTGCGACAGTGACTTTTTTTTGTTGAACCCTCTGGAAAATTCAACTGCCAAAACTATCCCTGTGACATTATTTGACTGGTGACGAATGGGGTGTGCGGTGTGGGTTCTTCAACGTGAAGTGCTGGGTTCGGTTAGGTTCGATTCGGTGGAATGGGGTTGGGTTCAGTTGGTTGGGTTCGGTTGGGTTAGGTTCGGTCAGGTTTGGTTTGGTGGCGTTGGGTTGGGTTGGGTTGGGTTGTGTTGTGTTGGGTTGGATTGGGTTCGGTTTTGTTAGGTTGGGTTCGGTAAGGTTGGGTTCGGTTAGGTTCGGTTTGGTGGGGCTGGGTTCGGTTCGGTTCGGTGGTGTTAGGTTGGGTTGGGTTGTGTTGGGTTGGGTTGGGTTGGGTTGGGTTTGGTTAGGTTTGGTTCAGTAGGGTTGGGTTCGGTTGGTTTGGGTTGCGTTCGGTTGGGTTGGGTTGGGTTCGGTTGGTTTGGTTTGGGTTCGGTTGGGTTGGATTGGGTTGGATATGATTAGGCTCGGTTCGGTTCGGTTCGGTTCGGTTCGGTTCGGTTCGGTTCGGTCGGGTTGGGTTGGGTTGGATAGGGTATGGTTGGGTTGGGTCGTTTGTGTTGGGTTGGGTTCGGTTTAGTTCGGTTTGGTTGGGTTCGATTTGGTTGGATTCGGTTTGGTTGGATTCGATTTGGTTGGGTTGAGTTTGGTTGGGTTGAGTTTGATTATATTCAATTATAATCAACATGGTAGACCTGAGTCATTTAGCTTCAATTATGCTTGCATAACATCAATTATTCTCACAGACAGTGGATTGGGCATTGAACCTGAGCTATCAAAATCACTCTATATTGGATTGTTTATAAAGTACTTTGGATGGTCTTAATTAGGTATGTGAAAATTGATAAGAATTTGAATTTGGTAGTTAATGGTATGTGAGGCTTAGATTGATGGCTTTTTTCACCTTTGGGTTTTTCAAACTATTTGACAAATTGCTAAAATTTTATTTGCATGGCTGTTCACGCAAAATACATAGATCTAGAAAGCTGATTTCTCTTGACATTAATTTGGTGAGTGTGGAGCTTATTTAATAGTTATTATACACGTTTATTTTTGTTATTAGAGAAATTCAAAGATGAGTACTTGTATGATAAAGAATCAGGTTGTGTACCTTTTGAACTCATGAGACACGTCTCGATCCTCGATCCGTTGTTATGCATGAAACTACATTTTCTATTGGGAAATGCATGTAATAATGATGCAAAGATTTCTCCATTCACCACCAAATTTAATCAGAATATTGCTCTTTTATGTTGACAACCAACATGTTTTGTAGGTTGGGATGACGCTGTCTCACTCTTCAATCTTGGAAAACTCTCTGATTCCGCCTTCGAACTTTCATGTTCTTTCAAGTTTTTCTCATTTCAATAGACAACGCCAATCTTCCATAAATGATAGTCATGGTACTAGTAGTTTCAATTCCACCAAGGAGTGTTATAGGTAATAACCCCTTTTTGTCATCACTTGCTTTTGTCTAAATTCTCAATTTATCTTGTTGTGTTACCAAATCTTGTATTTCTCACAGATGCCAAATGGGGTAACACTTTGGAGCTTAGTAACCCAAGGTTCAATTCTGACATTAAAGTGTCTGGTCATGCAAATTTCCCACTTAGTCTTGAAGATCCTTCACCTCTCATGCATTTGTTTCCGGTTGATATTTCAAATGTGCTACTAGCCATAAGTTGCAAGTTATTTTAGAATGTGTAATATTCTTTACTCTTTTGTTTGACTAGTTAAATATATTTGCTTCTCTTTTCAAACATAAATTAGATTTATTTTAGGGTTTTAGAATTTACAATTTAAGGATAGGATTTATAGTTTAGGGATAAGATTTATCGTTAAGGTTTAGTGTTAGTGTTATAATTAACGTTATGGATTATGGTTTAAAGTTTAGATTTTAAAGTTTAAAGGTTTATAGTTTAGATATGATAGAGAGATAAATAGATAGATAAGATGATTTGCATAATTGTACATATATCTAAATTATTTTATACATATAAAAGAAGTATATATTAAGAAATTTTTTATTATTTTAATTATTTTAAAAATAATTTTTAATTACTAATGACTCTTAATTAAAGTATATAAGTAGTATATTAAGAATTAGATGTAAAGAAATGAACATAGTTGTATATATATTTAAATAACTTTTGATTCCTATTGTTTTCCTCCTATTATACCTAGGAGGATCACCTCTTTTGGCTGAACGTAAGTTCCGTTATCAACCCTCGGATCCAGTTAATCATAATCTTCAGTTTATCCCTTCTTGGTGATTCATGCTTCTCCTCCCTCGACCTAACTTTGAACGTCGCATTATAGGATTCTTGGTCGTTGTTACATCTAGTTCTTATTAACTATATATTACTTATATACTTTAATTAAGAGTCATTAGTCATTAAAAATTATTTTTAAAATAATATAAAATAATACTTCTTTTATATATATATAAAATAATTTAGATATATGCACAATTATGCACATCATCTTATTTATTAATTTATCTATCTACCTTATCTATCTATCATATCATATCTATCTATCTATAATATCTAAATTCTAAACCCTACACCCTAAACTATAAACCCTAAATCAGTTAGGAACAAACATATCATATATAATCACATAAAAGTAGGATGAAAAATAAAAGCACTAAACAACAGTCAACAACAATAATCTTATCCCATTAGGTGAAGTCGGTCACATGAATCACACAATGTCATCGGACTCAATCAAAATACAAATTTTAATAATAATTTCCATTAACGTTATTCTTGTTCACTCCTTAACTAGGCTGAAGAATCATTTAATATACTCTCCTCACTAGTGCCTCATGTGACCATCTTACATGTGTCCAAACCAGACTAACCCTAAATAAGTAATTAAACCCTTACTTAACTAACTAACACTAACTAATCCCTTAACTAAGTAACTAACTAATCATTTAACTAACTAACTAATTAATCCTTTAACTAACTAACTAACTAACCCTTAACTAACTAACTAACTAAACCCTTAATTAATTAAATAAATAACTAATTAAAACCTTAACTAACTGACCCTTAAATAAGTAATTAAACCTTTACTTAACTAACTAACTAACCCTTAAATAACTAATCCTTTAACTAACTAACTAACTAATCCCTTAACTTACTAACTAACTAATCCCTTAATCAACTAACTAAACCCTTAACTAAGTAACTAACTAACTCTTAACTAACTAACTGGAACCCTTAATTAATTAAATAACTAACTAATTAAATCCTTAAATAAGTAATTAAATCCTTACTTACTTAACTAACTAACTAATCCTTAAATAACTAATCCATTAACTAAGTAACTAACTAATCCTTTAACTAAGTAACTAATTAATCCTCTAACTAACTAACTAACCCCTTAACTAACTAAGTAAACTAACACTAACTAATCCCTTAACTAACTAACTAATCCCTTAACTAACTAATAAAACCCTTAACTAAGTAACTAACTAACCCTTAACTAACTAACTAACTTGAACCCTTAATTAATTAAATAAATAAATAATTAAATCCTTAACTAACTAACCCTTAAATAAGTAATTAAACCCTTACTTAACTAACTAACCCTTAAATAACTAATCCCTTAACTAACTAACTAATTAATCTCTTAACTAATTAATCTCTAAATCTTAAACCCTAAACTCGACCCCAGACCCTAACCCCCTAACCCCTCAACACCCTGAACCCTGAACCCTAAACCTAACTAATTAACTAACTCTTAACTAAATAATTAACTAATCCCTTAACTAACTAACTAAACCATAAACTAAGTAACAAATTAACCCTTAACTAACTAACTAAACCCTTAATTAATTAAATAACTCACTAATTAAAACCTTAACTAACTATCCCTTAAATAAGTAATTAAATCCTTACTTAACTAACTAACTAACATTTAAATAATTAATCCCTTAACTAAGTAACTAACTAATCCCTTAATTAACTAACTAATCCTTTATAATATATAGTAATATTTTTTAATTAAATTTAATTATCATATATAGTAATATTTTTAATATGAGTTGTTTGAAGGATTCTAAAATTATTTGATAAAATAAATTTCAATAACTTATTATTTTAATTAAGATTCTTTCGATAATAAATTTCTTTTTAATTACATCTTATTTCTACTTTTACAGTTTTATTTTATGTATTTATTATATAATTTAGTTTACATTTTGATACTCGAGATTATAAAATTATAAAATTTATTTTGTTAACGGTAAAATTTATTTTAATTAATAAAATGTATTTTTAAAGATTTATAATAAATATTTTATTATATATTTTAATAATAATAAGTACATAAAATCTCAAATAATATTTTTTCAAAAAATTAATTAATAAAAATGTAATGATGATTAATAAATATTTTATTATGTAATATTAATTAAATTGTACGGAGAGATATTTAGTAATCTTTCTGTTATCTTATGAATAATTTAAATATAAATAATGAATAATTTTATATTTTCTTGGTTAATCCGGTTTCTTAGTTAATTGAAATCTCTCATATTACTTTAAATTTGGCCTAATCACATATTAATTAAGCATCATCAGTATCATTAGATCAAAGGACAAATCTTGGTCTATTTTACAAAATTATTTAGGTAATAAATGATGAAGTAAGTTGGATTTTCTTTTATGATTTTATTGTAGTTCATATACTATTTGTGAAATACATACTAATTTGATTGTCGAAATGTAATCAACATGTAACCTCACATTCATTCAATGTGGAAGTCTCTTTGAAACACTCAATCTTACACTTAACTTCTAAGTAAATACATAAATAAAAATAATTATTAATTATAAAATACAAAACATTGATCAATTAAGGAGAAAAATAAATTTATTCAAACACAATCTAAGTTAATATATATTAAATTGTACTTAATAAATAATTTATTAAATTATTTAATACAGTTACTAATACTCAACTTCAAATTCAAATTTCTGAAAAACAAATTAAATTTATTTAGCTATATAATTTATACAATAAATCTAAAAAACAAATTAAATTTATTTAGCTATATAATTTATGCAATAAATTAATTTTGAGTATTTGTTGGATGAAAATTTAAGTTTTATCCTGTAATTAAAGAATGATAATTTTTGTTTGAAAAATAACAATTATACTTTTATAATTGAAATTATCTTTTTTTCTATATGTATTTTCTATGAAGTTAATAAGAGAAATAATTTTTTTTTTTAATATTTAACCAAATTATTCAATATCATATTACCATCAAGTAAATGAAATTAAGATTAAATTTAAAAAAAAATATTAGATGTGCATCTTTTATTATGAGTTTTAAAAATATTTCTTTAATTAAATATATTGATAGTGTAGTTATTAATTGCTTAAAATAGTTGATATAATAATAATAGTAATTTTTATTACAAGTTAATATCTATTTTAAATTTATATTTATGGTAAATTTTAATTATCAATTTCTATATTAAAAGTATATATAAATTATTTTTCACATAAATACTTTAATCTAAAATGGAAATATAATAAAATTAATTTAGATGATATAAAAATTTTAATTAATTAAAAATAAAAATTTGTTAAGTTAAATTAAAAATAAAAATTAAATATTTTATCTTTCATGGTTAAAAAATATTATTTTTCTAAAACTTTATTATCTCTGGAACCTCTACTTATTAAACTTAATTTATACACCATAAATTCATCATTATGGTTTAATTAAATTCCGTTAGGAAAATAGGAAAATGTTTTTAAAGAATATTTTTTTTAAATGATATAACTTTTTTTTTTTTCATTATTTTAACGGCGTGAAATGTTTTAGGATTTTTTTTTATCTTATTTTCTTTTAGTTTCTATTTTCTATTATATTTTATAATGTAAATTTCATTAAAATTATAATTATTTTCATTTTTTTAAGTTCTTTTATTCTTAATAAAATTATTTTATATTTAATATATTATATTATTTAAAAAAAATATTATTTTATTAAATTTAATTTAATCCTAATCGAATATATAAATTTTGAAATCATATTTTAATAATATTGAAATAATCGTTTATAATAATATTTTTTTTAATTAAATAACTTTTTGGATTTAATTTATTTATTTTATATTTTTTAATAAAAAAATATAAATTTATTTTTAGTGTAACAACTTAACTTTTTAATCATTAAAAATAATATATATTAATTTGTAATAAAAATATGTTAAAATAAAAATATAATTTTAAATTAAAATAAAATTTGATTCAATTTAATATATTTTTTATAATTAATTTATTAATTTAATTAATTCATATTTTTATATATAATATAAGGGTATTTTAGAAAAATAGAAAAAAAATAAGTAAAAAAGAATGACAATAAATAAAAGAATGAGGAGTGGCAACAGAACTTTCCTTATTTTTGTTGTTAACAAAATTATAAAAATAAAGTTTAATTATTTTGAAACAATTATTTAAGTATAACATCCTCAATCATTCATAAATTATTGAAGTTAAACAAATTGAATTACTTTTCTAATTAAATTTCTTTTCTAATGATTAAGTTTCTATAGATTCTTTAAAATATTGAAACATAAAGAAAAAAATAAAAATAATTTCACATTATTAATATTATTTTTAAAAGAAATTGTGTAAGATATTAATATAAAGAAATACATACGAAGAAATAAAAAAAATAATGAATAATATGAAAAATAAATATAATGTTATAAAATAAAATTAACATACCATTTATATATTATAATTTTATTTTATTTTTATTTAATATAAAATTTCTAATATTATTTTTTATATTAAAAATTAATATAATATTCAATAAATTTTATTAACTTTAATTTTAATATTATATTAAAAAATAAAAAAATAAATACAATATCTAATTTTATTTTACAAAATTAATTTATATTTTATTTATATATTATAATTTGATTTTATTTTTAAAAATTTTATTTTATTTTTAATAAATATATAATCTAAATAAGATATTTGATTGAACTATTGTTGAATACAAAATAACAGACAGGTCATATCACTCCCATAGTTGAGACCAGTGAACAAAAAAGTTAGGCATGAATGTTGAGTGTTCAAATTTGAAAATGTTGGGCTGGAAGAGTAGAAACTCCCAGAGTAAGGAAGAAGGAAGTCAGTGGCTACTATTTTGTAAAAAAACCTTAAGCAAGTCTACTTTTAATCCAAACCAAGATCATACTTGCGCAGTCGTGCATTGGAGGGGTACGTGACCAAGCATGAATTAAACTATGACCGAAACATATATATCGTGTCTGTTGAATTGAATTATTATACATGAATCCCTTCTAAAATAGAAATCACACTACCTCTTAAGAAAAACGTAACTTAAAATGTAACCTAAGTACAGGCACTCCAACAAAGTACAAGATTCAAAATACATGGCAGTCAATCACGGCCAGCTGGCTGTCATAACACTACTTTAAATTATCTTTCCCTCATCTATGTATAGAATTATTAGACATGCAAAACCACATTGCGCAATGGGGTCCCCGCCGAAAAGATGTCATCTCCAGCCCATACAGACACATTCGACTAGAGTGATACATACAATAACACACACCGATACAGGCACATTCGACACGAGTAATACATACCCTCTCCACCCTCCCCCTCCCAAAAAAAAAAAAAACTGCACACCGGATATCAAACTCAATCCTTGCTCGTTGGAGTAGGTCTCTGGGCTCCCGGGGGAGCGGTTGGCCTAGGAAAGTTATAATCAAATTGCATGCCGGCGAAGTGTGGGGCCTCCACGTAGGGGCTCTACATTCATTTGTATCAAAACAAATATAACATGTCACTATAAATATTCACATTCAATAAAATGAAATAGAAATAAAAAATTAGCCTAAATTGTATAAAAATAAAATAAATGACATGGAAAATTTAGTCAAATGAAAAGAAAGAATTAAAGGATCAGTGGGAAAAATTGCACCTGGGATGCAAATGTACCATCAGTTGAAAAATCAGGACTTGAAGATTTGGGTGATGTACTAGGAGAACAAGCATCATTGCTAGTTTCACTTCCATTCAACTTGTGCACTGCTTTATTTGGTACACTTTCATTCTCGTTTCCATTGGCTGACTTAACCCTCTAAATTGGAATCGTGAATTCAAAATCATTTTATAATCAGTATACAATATTGCTAAAAAATCCTAAGAGTAGGGAAAAAAATACCACCTGGAAGACTTTACCAAGAGTTTTCAACCCTTTAGCTCGAGCACGAAGTTCTTCTTTCTTGACACTGTTGTCTTGAAGAACCTAAAGCGAAGCACACACGATCTAAATTAGACATTGCCAGTCCTTAAATCTACTTTATGTAATTAAAGTGACATTGGCCTAGCAAAAACAACCATTTGACAAACACGGGAAAGAGTGGCTTCAATGTCCGCCACATTAAGCTTCCACAAAGAGTCAATCATTACTCTCTTGTGAGTCTGCATGTATTCTTCAAGCTCATCTTCAGTATAATCCCCTTCTGAACTGAGTTGCTTTTTCATATCCTCCTGCAATTGGATTAAAGCAATTGCCCCTACAACCACAGCAAAGAAAAAAAAATTATCGACCTCCAGCGCAATTTTTTTACATTAGAAATTCATGTTGGCAAGCCCACAAAACAAAATAGATAATTAATTAGTTAGAGACAATATCAACCTTCCAGTTAGCGCAGTTCAAATAAAAGCCTTAATATGGGGTTTACTGGGGAGAAAAAAATACCAATACAAAGGAAAAAAAAGGGAAAAAGAATCTCTAGTTAAAAGAAGTGGAAGAATATAAAGTGGTTAATATTTCCTAGCATAGAGAGGGTTGCTTGTAATTGTGTGTTCTATACACACGAGAGTTCTTATTTATAATGAAGAAGAGATACAATAATAAGGGATAAAATCAAGACCTAGTAATGGAATATTAGGTAAGATATTTCCCTATTAAATCATATTATATCTCCCTATTTAATGGAACCAAATCATATCTCTAACCTTCCCCTCAAGCTAGAGCACATATATTATTCGAACCAAACCTGTTACATATGCTTTCAGCATAGGAGCCCCTAAGGGATTTAATGAACATGTCTGCAAGTTGGTCTCCTGAAAACATCTTCTCTCTCACAAATGACAGTTAATTTCTATGTATTTCGTCTGTTCATGGAAAACTAGATTTGAAGTAATGTGAAATGCAGCTTGATTATCAAATATTTGTTTCTTGAGTGCCTTCAAATTTTAATTGTTGGAAGAGTTTCCTAAGTCATGTAATCTCACAAGCAGCTACTGCCATTGCACAGTACTCAGTTTCAAAACTAGATCTAAAATTGTTTTATGCTTTTTGCTCTTCCAAGAAATCAAATTTCCTCGAATGAAAACACAATGTCTTAGAAGTGAACTTCCTGTTTGATGGTGATCCTGCTCAGTCAGGGTTAGAGACAATTTTAGAATTGGTTTTGTCCACATATATTAATTTGTGACCTAGTGCATTTTTGAAGTATCAAAGGAGACAGATGACAATTTTTCGATGACTATCACGTGGATCCTTCAGGATTTGGCCAACCACACTAATTGAAAATGGGATGTCTAACTACTGCGAGTAATTAAGTGTTTCAACTATATTAGTTCTAGGGTCTTTCAATGGCTCCTCATAACCCGGAAGAAGCTTCACATTAGGATCCATAAGCTAGAATCAAGCATCCCTGATTTAGACATATTTTTGTTGAGAAATGACAATGGAAAATTGGGCAACTTCAATGCTAAAGAAGTACCTGAGTGGATACAATCCTTAGTTTGACTTGATTATGGAGATCAGACTTGAGACAAAGGATCCTATCAAAATCATCATTGGTGATAACAATATCATCAACATATACAATAAGATAGATGTAGAGTTCAGATGGAGAATGAAGGTAAAAGACTAAGTGTTTTGCTTCCCAATGAGTCATACCAAACAATTAGAGCAGAGGTGAATCGACTAAATCATAGAGGGAGCGACAAAGCTTAGAGACAAGGCATGAGTCACTAGAGACTATAAAACTAGGTGGTTGATCCATATACACATCTTGCAACTCACCATGAAGGAGCAGATTTTTTTATATCCAACTAATGAAGAGGCCAATAAAGAATGATAGCCATAGTAAGAAAAAGATGAATAGAGGAGATTTTGACTATCAGTGAAAAAGTGTCACCGTAATGAAGCTAAAAAATTTAGTATAACTCTAGACTACCAAGTGAGATTTTTAGCAATCAATAGTGGCATTTGGTGCTATCTTGATTATATAGACCCACCAATACCCAACATTGGATTTGTTAGGAGGCAAGGGGACAAGCTCCCATGTTTTGTTGGATTCCAACAGTCATTTCTACTAGCATTGCCTATTGCTAATTGGGATCAGTCATGGCATCTCTTGTAGACTTACGAATAGACAAAGAATCCAAAGAGTTATAAGAGTAATAAGTGGAAGATAAATGGTTACAATCAAGATTAAAAACATATTTAGGATTAGGATTACAAGTGAACTGAATACCTTTGCAAAGTACTAAAAGAAGTTCAGGTGCAGGGGACAATGGTGGAAGGACATTTGGAGCAAGAGATGACATTAGAGGATTTATTAGAGGTGGTGCCAATTGAGTATGTATTTCTCAGTGGTCTGTGAATAGTGGAGGTGGCTAGAACAAGAGCAACATTGGAAGTACAGGTGGAAACTCTAGAGAAACTGTCTTTAACAACGGAAGAAAAGAAGGGAATATTTTCAAAAAACTAACATCAACAAAAATTAGACACTGTTGAATTTTCCGAGAGAAACATTTGTAACCCTTCTCAAACACGAGTAACCAAGAAAAATACATTTTAGGGATTTTTGCAAATAGTTTATTTTTATTTGGAGTGAGATCATTTACAAAACATGTAATCCCGAAGACACATAAGGGAATAGGAAGAAGGTTCTGTTTAGTATTCAAGTTATAAGGAATTTGATTGTTTAGAACCGGAAAAGACATGTGGTTAATAAGATGGCAGACAATAAGAATGGCATCCCCAAAAACGTTGTGGGTCATTATAATGAAGGATTACTAGATTGTGCCAGTAATAGGCGAGGCAACTTTGTTGGCTGTGCAAAGCTAGAAAAGCTTGTTATATTCAATTGAAGATAAAGTAACATCAGAGGCTAGTGTAGTGACTTGGGCCACATTAATTGATCGAGGCACTCCTTAGCTTTGGTTCGACACTTTGCTTCAACATGTCCCCAATTCTTACAGTAGTTTTACAGTAGTTGCATTAGAGACCATGTCCATGACCCCCATGTCCTCCACAATGGATGATTGTGAGACAAGGGTAGAAGAATCCCCAATAGATGTGGAAGAGGGTGCTAAAGTATGTGGAATGAAGAGACACCACAATTGCTCTTCGATTATGTCATAAGTAGGAGCAGTGAGTCTCAATAAAATCTGATTTTGAACTATAGCAAGGTCAGGTGGTAGTCCAACAAGAGCAAAAGCAGTGAAGAATTGTCCGTGTTGATTGTGAAATGTAATATAAATAGATCATCCAGCTGAGTGCTAAAACTCACTCAAGCACATCCAAAAACTGTCTTTCATTTTTTTACATGAACTGTACTTTGCCACAAAAGCCTAGGTTCACTGTTTTACCGAAGCCATTATGGGAGGTCAATTTAATCCACCAAGCCTCAAGAAACACCAAACATGGAAAATAAGAAAGTAATGAAATAGTATATTAAGACATTATATGAAGTTAATCACATGATTAGCATCAAGAACCATATCACAGCCAGGAGAGGCTTTAAAGTACAAAGTTTGCTCACCTGTTGCTGCTGTAACTTGAGATTTAATAGAGTGCCCTTTGTTTCTAAACCACTCGGCAATAAAAGGCACACCCAAATAAATTGCTTTCTTCCCCAGCTCTTTTGCAGCCTGCCTTGCGTATATGTAGCCAATGGTATTCAACATATCAACCCCATAAGCTGTATAATGACAACTAACTAATTCAGCAAAAGCACTGTTACAGATGTAACCATGTATTGATAATGTAATTTTGAGCTATATAATGTTTTCATCCTTCATGTCTGAAATTATTCTTAGGGAACAGTACCTGCATTGGATAGGCGCGCCACTTCAGCTTCTGCATGGCTAACAAAGTCCTCTTTATTTCCTTGGACATATTGGTTGAGTCTATTTTTCAATATCTCTACAAGCTTTTCTTCTCTTTCCTTCTGAACAACCTGTAGGAAGAACAAATCTGTCAAAACAACAATGAAAGAAAGAAACCTGCACCTAAGACAGGAAAAATATTTAATTCCTTCAACATGACAATGTCAAACTTTTGGAAATAAAACAAAGATGGACTATCTATTGCTTGCATAAAACTTATGTTATTGAAAGACAGAAAATCAAATGCAAGAGATGTTGAAACTGTAAACTATACAACGAAGTCTGTTTTATATATGTTGATTGGAATAAATACAAATAAAGATGAGATTGTATTCTTATATACATGATATCATTGCTTTCAAACTCGCAAGTTAACTCACAAACTTCGACAAGTTTACGGGTCTAGTGACTGACTACGAGTTAACTTGCATGTAAACTCGGTTATGAAGTAGACTTTGGAAACCTGAGCAGACTTGTGAGTTAAGTACTGTATAATCGAGTCCATGTGAGCAAAAATATTTCATTCAAAACAACACTTCAGTTGTAGGAGACCAAAATTGAATTGCATTTAGGGTTTCTTCCCTAATTTTCTCAATTACCAAGTCTCTGTGTTTTGTCTATTAGGATGCTTTATCTAGTTCTACTGGTTTTGTTTATTCCTACCATCGTCTCTAAGGCCCAGTCTAATGTCCATGCCCTTGGAAACAATCGGACTTATGGTTTGATTTCTCTACTTAAAGGTAAAAAATAAATAGTTTTAAACTATGAAGGTTACCCTTGATAATTTAGTGGTCCACTCAAGCCTGTTTGGCTGCTAAGTACGACATTAGCGTTTCTTGATGGTGGCATGCAAGTGTATAGAGTGCCTGCCTTAGTTTACTGCTCAGGACAGTAGTAATATGAACAGAACGGAGAAGTGATAATATGACCTTAGACAAGTCCCAAGATCTTGGTTCTGATCAAGGTTGTTAAAAGGATACTAGTCATTGAACTAGAAAAGGTACTAGTTCATGATTCAATGGTTTAATTGTGGCTGAATTGGTAATAATTAAACATATATTTTTTTAATTTTAATATAATATATAAAAAAATGATAATTGTTATTTTAATTTTTAAAATAATAATATATTAAACAATATTAAGTAAAACACCAACGTAATATTCATAAAAGTTAAACTTCACTCATAAATGGCATTACTCAACATATAATATTTAAAATTAAAATGACACCAAATTAAATATGTTAAATTTAAGTTCAACAATGCATAACAATATTCATTAACAACCAGTTAGAAACTAAATAAATAGAATTGATATTCTAGTTATTAATCTTAAATTGCACAGCATAGGAACTACCTTGAAAACACTATAGCCGGATAGCAAGAGGGTGCTATTTTTAAATATAAAAATACAAACTAAATAATCTATACAACTTGGAGAGTGAAATTCTTAGGACATGTTTGATTTCTTTCTCTCTTTTTGGTCTAAAAATTGTTTTCTTAAATAAATTGATGTTCTTAATCACCTATAATTTCATTATACCATCTTCTATCTCTACGTCAATTGAATTTCAATAATTTGCTAAGAGAATTTGATGAATTATTAAAAATAACCTCGTATAACAATTTACATTGTTCATTGTAAATCTAAAATATAATGCATATATTCAAATATATATTTATTATGAACTTCATTTATAATATAATTTATATATTCAAAAAAAAAAATTATTATAATTTTTATCATACAAAAATAAACATCTATCTTGTGAAATGCACAAAATTAAAACATTATTGTCAAGCTCACGAGTCAACTCATAAGAATTTATGCTTTTAGGTAGAAAAACCGAGTTGACTCATCAAACTCTTTTCTGAACTCATGCTAATTTGTATAAGCTTTCAAATCAAGAAGCAATTCCACAAATCTAAAATCAAATATAATCCCATCCCCCAACCCAATTAACCTTGGCGATAGTGTTTTATGCTGTTGGTGCACCATTTCTACAGTCAATTAATAAGGCTTATATCAATTACACAAATTGATCAACTCCACACCAATTTATGTCTTCTGCCAACCAGTTGAAGCTTTAGTTGTAGCAGGAAGTTTTGTTACTATCAACCCTTTGTTAACATGGCATCCTTCTTTTGTCATTTTAATGATTACAAACCTGACATCAATTGTGAGCCCAACATCACAAGAACCTACTTTTGTGAAGGAGAAAGGATGTCCACAAAATAGAAGGCTTTGCACAAACAATAGAAGTAAGCTATTAAGCTTTAATATGGAAAACATTCCAGACAATCATTATTATATCCTTCTAATATATCATGTTGAAAACCAAATATAACTATAATTTGCCATATTTAAATAACACTAAGGCTAGACCCTTAGTTTTGGAATCAGATGACAACTTATCATGTTTACAGGGACGCAAGTCTATGTTAGTGTCATATTATGAACTTTGTTAAGGTTTTTACCTTATATTTGGATGTTATTATAGTTTATTTAAATATTTTTGTAATAGGTAAATTCTTACTAATAAGTGCACATTCACTATCGATCAAGGAGAAAAAAAAAACAAAATAAAGTAAAAAAAAATGAAAAATGATGGTTAAATTAATAGAAAAAGAGCATAACTTAAGAAAAAAAAATAGCAGACTGTGAATTGGGAACATAATGGCTATAGCCTATGACTAAAAGGGCCAACTATATGGATGACCAGGATCGAAATGCCAATTGATGAGATGAGCCTACAAGAGATTTCAAGTTCAATCCATGATGACTGTCACCAGATCGCTTGAATCTACTCTTGCTGGATTAGAGGTGGGCTTCCTAGTGTCTTGCTATTGGCTTCCTAGATAAGACAGCTTTGCTTGGAGCTAAGGTGAAATTGAACAAAGCATCAAGACTTTTGATCAATGAGATGCAGGATCAATAAGCAACTCAGCATATTTGCAATTTAACTAAACTTGAAAGAAATTACATTGGAGACATGACAATGGCCCAAGCAGAAGAGAAGAAAAGATAGGGGTCGGCTAACAATTGACAACAGTATTTTAATCTCAAAAAAGGATAGAGATCTTAAGTAGACATGCTTTAGGCATCAATCATCTTCCTAACAACATGGTACTCCCCTTCCCACAAGAGGTACCACAACTATCCTATTGATAAACAAGACTGCGACAATAACAGTTGTGCCAACAGTGTGTACTCCACTACTCATTGGCACCCTATCAACTTCCACTCTCAACTCTATTCACCATGTACGCCCTACGTCCTATCATTTTGAAGAACACATGCCACTTGTCAAAAAGCATGAAGAAAACAACTGACGAGTCTCTTACGAGATATCTTGATTACCAAAAAGGATAGATATCCTATGTAGACATGCTTTAGGCATAAATCATCTTCCTAACTACATGGTACTCCCCTTCCCAATAAAGGTACCACAACTGAACTACTGATAAACAAGCCCACGACGATACTAGTGGTGTTGACAATATGTTATTGACTACTTTCACTTTCACCCTGATTCACTGCCTATGTGCCCTTTATGCCCAGTTACTCCGAAGATACATACATATATATAAAAGTAATTAGAAGAGAATGCAGTTAGAAAAAAGGCTATATTAATATACCCTCATTTTCTCCTGCAACTTTTTAGTATCAAATTGTTCTCCTTCAGTACAAATGTCCATTGAAGCCATTGATGCCATGGCTAACTGGCCTATATATTCCTCAAAAAGCTCACTACCAAAAAGCATGGCAAAGATTGCTGCAGGATCAATAATCGCTTCACTGAAAAAAATAAATAAAAACCATAAATCAGCACAAGAGAAATGTTTTTACACAAAAATGCTATAAAGTCCCTCAACAAGATTAAAAATTTCCACATCCTATAATGCTTGATATTCAACTATTAAGTAATATCATAATTAAAAAAAAAAAAGGAAACTGACGTTGAAATTCCTGATTTTCCATGAGCATCATAAGCTTGCCTTTGAGTTGGGTCACTCAGAACTTGGTAAGCCTCACCTAAAACCTAAAGCCAGAGTATCAAACATATAGGGAATAACTAGTGGAGTCAAAAAGTTGCTTAACAATATTAAAATTCAAGCACTACATAATATATAATAAAAACGGTGGAATTAAGAATAATGGTATTAAAACATCATGATATTCCCTAATTTGTTGAAGAAATGTCCGACACACATGCACTGGGAAAATTGACAATAAGAGATAGAAAAGCAATATAAAACTCAATAAAAATTATAAGCATTTGGTGGTGTATATGTTCATATTCAACAAGGCAAATACCAATAGGTGAATTCCAAGATATCACTTGTAGGTTGACTGGTACTAGAATGGTAGAATGCAAGTTATGCAATGTTTAACATGAATATGATCTTAAGATATATGTTTGTTGACTTAATGGTGAAATTGCGAAGAAAAATAAGTTGATGTTGTTAGTTGTTAATTAGTTGGGTGAAGATTCACTTGCTCCAGGTGCAAGGCTAGTAGTATATTTACATCATTAAAAAAAATTCTTACGGAGAAGAAAGTTCTTTTCATCAATTAACTAGACAATCCAGGTCAGAGGGCATTCGGTGCCTTTAAAATTTAAATAGTCCTAAACTGAAACATAACATTCTTGCCTGAAAATTTTGTGCAGCAAGAGGGTCATTTGGGTTTTTATCCGGATGCACTTGCCTTGCCTGCACATAAGGTATAGAAGAAAAGATATAAAAAAACAAGATCAAACAACTTGGTTTTATCTTAAAATTTGGCAATAGATGATAATCATCAAAACAGTATATAATGAACAAAAGAATACACTATGAAGTTATATTTCAGATTTACAAAGTTAGACTACCATTGGATGTTCAAGCATTTCAATTTCATCGTACATAAGGTAGCTAGTGTTAGATAGTGCAAGCAACCAACGCGAGAAAACATCTCATCTTGAAAACAACAAAATGGACAGATCCAGCCATAGGACATACGCATCTTCTATTTTATGTCTAGTTAAACTGCTAAATGGGATTAGACGGATATATTGAGGTATAAGTAGCTTGAAAAGCAAAATAGTTACGTAGCTCAGCGGAAAACCGTATCATCGGTCAGATAATCAATTTATTAATTGCATTAACGGATACGAGAGAGAACAAATACGCAAACAAGTATAAAGATCCATAAATTAGACTGTTACCTTTATGTAATAGGCTTTCTTAATCTCGGCTTCGGATGCGGTAGGGATGACACCCAGTACGTCATAGTATTCAGTCTCCTTCACCATCTCAAAGCCCAGTTGAATGATCTTCCAATGAGAAAAACACTGGAATTATTAGATTTTCGCTAAACTCGAGGGCAGGAAGAGGGAAAAAATATGAAATCGATGAAATATAAGTACTCCCAGTCGATGAAGTATTCCAAGCCAAAACCAAATGACGCTGTCCTTCTCGCTAAAGGCGTAAACTCTCTCCGCGTTGGTCTGGAATTCGGAATCCCGCAGGCGTTGACTGCTGCAACCGCGCAATTCTTTGTGTGAAGCCCTGCTCTCCGGTGGTTCCAACTTTTTGCCCTCACCCTTCTAATCAAAATAGCTGAGCAAATATTGACAAATAAAATAAAATAAAATAAAATAAACCATTTATTAAATAACGAAAAAACATAAAAGTAAAAACAAGATTCGTTGATACACACAAGCTCGGTCAAACAAATGAGGGTGTAACGGTAAATAAATTTATAAGTTTAAAAAATATATCTTTACTTTCTCATTCTAAAATATTATTTTAATCCTTTCAACTTTTAAAAATTATAAAAATTTAAATATTTAAATATTTAAATATTTCAATCATCAAATTTTTATAATATATAAATTTAATTATTTTATTAAATTTATGATGATAAAAAAATATTATTAAATATTATATTTAAATATAAATACGGATTAAAATCATATTTAATTTTTATTAATTTTATTAAAAAAAAATTAACGATTAAATATTAAATTTAAATATATAAAAAATAGAATAAAATATTTAAAAAAATAGAATGATTAAATTAATTAATATAAAAATATAAAAAATAAAAATATATAAATAAATTTAGAAAAAGATATTCTTATAATAAATATTATTCATCGTCATAATATAAAAACTAAAAAAATTATATGATTTTTTCCTTTAAATGATATGTAGGAAAATAATTAATTTATATTTAAATTTTAGATAGTAAAATTGAAATTTATTGTATGAGATTTAATAAAAATTTAGGATATAAGATTTTATACTTAATATTTAAATGTAAAAGATGTTGATAAAAGTTTATAATACGATTTAAGGTTTAAAATCTATAAATTATGGATTATGACTTAGTTAGGTTAAAAGTTTAGCTTTTAAGTTCAATAATTATGAATTTAAGTTTTGGAGGAAAGATTTTGGGATAGAAATGTAGAGTAAGAGTTTCATAGTCAATGTTTATGATTTTGAGTTTGAGGATTAAGGATATAAGCTTAGTAATTGTTTACAGTTTGAGATTTGGAGAATAAAGTTTGTGGTTTAGAGTTTGGAATTTGGGAATAGGGGTTCAAAGTTTTGGTTCAGGACTCAGAATTTGGGGGGTAGGGTTGGGGTGGGGGGGTGGGGATTAGGGTTTGGGGGTTAGAGGTTGAGGTTTTGGGGTTTGGGATTTGGGGGTTGGGGTTCAAGGTTTGGGGCTTGGGGGTCAGGGTTTCAGGTTTGGGGTTTAGGGTTCAAGGTTTGATGTTTGGGGGTTTGTGATTTAGGGTTTTGGTTAAGGGTCTAATGTTTTAGGGTTCAAGGTTCAGGGATTCAAGGTTATGGTTTCAGTGTTAGTGTTTAGAGTTGAGGTTTGGGGTTCATGGGTTGGGGTTCAAGGGTTAGGATTTAGGGGTTGGGTGTTGTGGGTTAGGGTTTGTGGGTGATGTTTTGGGTTCAGGTAGGGGTGTTGTGTTTATGGGTTAGGGTTTGGGGGTCTAGGGTTTAGGGTTTAGAGGTTGTAGGGGGGATCGTGGGTTCGGTTTTAGGTTTTTTGGTTTAGGGATTTAGGGTGAGGGTGAGGGTGGGGGTGGGGGGTGGGGGTGGGGGGTTTGGAGTTTGTAGTTTGGGGTTTAGGGAACCAGGGTCAGGAACCAGGGTCAGGAGTTAGGGTTAGGGAACCAAGGTTAGGGAACTAGGGTTAGTTAACCACGGTTAGGGAATTATGGTTAGGGAACCAGGGTTAGGGAACCAGGGTTAGTTAACCATGGTTAGTTAACCAGGATTAGGGAACCAGGGTTAGGGAACCAGGGTTAGGGAACTACGGTTAGGGAACCACGGTTAGTTAACCACGATTAGTTAACCACGGTTAGGGGTGTTCGCGGTGCGGTTTGGTTCGGTTTTTCGCTAAAATTTATCCGAACCAAATATAAAAATTATTTGCGGTTCGGTTTGGTTCGGTTTGAAATAAAAAAAAAAATCCGAACCAAACCAAACCAATTTTAGCGGTTTGGTTTGGATCGGTTTTTGCGGTTTTTTTTTTAATTTTTAATTTTATTTTTTTTATTAATAATTGACTATTTTTATCTTTTTAAATAATAAACTAATAAAATTATAGCATTGACTAGATTTCATATGGTTAGATAAAGGATTAAAAACAAAAAATGATAATATTACTATTTACTTTTTTGCACACTTTTGCTCAATTATATTTTATAATTATTTTTTATATTTTTAGTATCAATTTTTATCAATATATTTGTCATTACCGATTAAAAAAAACATAGAATAGAAGAAATGTATTTTTTTAACCATCAAATCATATATTGTTTTAATTTAATACCAACAAAATAATAATATAATATTTGACAAAACCACTAACAAAAATATACAAAAAAAATCCAAGTAGATCAATGGTCAAATGTCAATAATTACAACCTGTAAAAAATAAAACATGATTAGTTAAATTCAAATTGCAACATTTCTTGACACTTTTTATAAGAAAAAAAACATAATTTGTCAAGAAATCATCATACCATATAAAAATTAATTTCTGTAGCAACTAATCAGACTCAACATCAAAATTCTCTTCGTGTAGTGGTAGGACTGGACAAATTTCTAGAAACATATAAAATATAATAATCAATAGAATTAAAAAAGTAGATAAAAAATAATTAGACAATAAAAAAGTTTAGGTAGAATATGAAAATACCCATTTCAATTCTTTCAATGTCTTGCAACTATTCTTCAATCTCTATTGACCATGGAGAGGGTGAAATGGTGTGATGAAGATGGATTTGAATAAGAGTTAAGGATGAGATAATGAAATCAGAGTAAAGGAGTTTTAAGTAAGGAACCCTGGAATCCTAAAATGCGTCTAACGAGATGAAAATTGTAATAGACAACGACGGTAGGTTAGGTTTTGGTTTAGGGTTTAGGGAAATAAAATTAAAAGTAAATATAATATTATTTAATAATTGCGGTTCGGTTTGGTTCGGTTCGGTTTTGAAATGTCAAACTGCAAACCGAACCAAACTGTGCGGTTCAAAAAAAAAAAATCCAAAGTGATCCAAAAATTTGCGGTTTTAATCGGTTTGCGGTTTTTTGGATCAGTTTTCGGTTTTTCTTTTGGGTCGGTTCGGTTCTGAACACTCCTAACCACGGTTAGTTAACCACGGTTAGTTCATATTTTTTGCGTTACTTTGTTCAAGGTTTAAAATTTGGGTTGCCGTTTCAAAGCATTTCTTAATATTGTAGGAAATTGTGGACGATGGGTTCACAATTGTGGTTGTTGGCACCTAAAAAACACTACTACAAAAATGCAAATTTACATCAGTTAAAATAGGTTATTTACATCGGTTCTGGAACCGATGTAAATAAAGCCGATGTAAATGTGGGCAGCAAATTTACATCGGTTCAAAAGTAACCGATGTAAATGTGAGAGCAAATTTACATCGGTTGTTTAATTAATCGATGTAAATGTGTTCAAATTTACATCGGTTCTTTTAAGAACCGATGTAAATGTGCTTTCACCTTATTTTTTATTTACAAAAATGTCACCGCGTTTATATTTATATCGGTTTTTCTTAGAACTGATGTAAATTTGACGATGTAAAATGATATTTTGTAGTAGTGAAATCTTGACGCTACTGAAATCACTGTCGTTGACTGATTTGTAAAACCTTTATTTTTCCATCTTAACTTTTTTTTTTTTTGCCACATTTTTTTATAAAAGAAAAAATTCTCGCAAGCTAGCTAGTCAGTGGCAGGCAGGACATAGTATAAAGCAATTAATTATATTGGAAATTTGATTGTACCTGTCTGCAGCATCTATGTACTTCTAATTGTCTCTTTCATAGTCTTGCTTAAGCTTAAAAATATCTTCTGCTCAATTTTTGTGGAAGTGTCATTTTGCACTTATAGCAGTTGATATGGATTATTTTTGGTTTAATAGTTAACGTGTTGTACAAATCCTTTTCTGTTCCATCATTGTGAAATTAAGATTGGCAAATTAAATACAATTTTTTATATTTTGCAGAACATTCTTATCACCTTGAGTGGAGCCTGGAAACTTGCTGGATTTGGTTTTGCAGTTTCTGCTACTCAGAACTCTGGTGACTCATCTAATCTGCAACCCTTCCATTATGCTGTGATTGGAACAATTAATAAGATTAATATTAACTTTGTTCACTTGACATCCTTGATGTGTTAAATACTGTAACATTGTCATTAATTTACTGTTGCATATGGTGTCTATTTTTTTTGTTTTTAATACTAATTAATTATTCATCTCTATAAATTTGTTTATATCTATTTGATCAAAACAATTCTTTTTGTGTTATATGTTTCTTATTCATCAGGATCTCAATATTTTCTTCCTTTGATTATTCTTAGACACAAATTTCTGCTTCCACTAACCTTATATACTTCTGGAAGTAAACGTCTCTGCATTTTGTAATCATACCTGTACTGTTATTCTTCCTGGTACTTTATTGTGTATAGTATTTCCTTGAGTCTTGATTTTCTTGATTATATTATGAGTCTAAACTAAGATTTATAAGGTCACATAAAGTTATCACTTCTAATAACAAATTATACTATGTATACCTCTATCTCATTCTCATCATTAGGGAAAAAGTAAGCTTTGCTTAAACGATCTGTTATGTATCTTATTCCACTTCAACTGCTGTACAGGAATATGATGTTGAGGACTCTATATTGCCACTTCAGCCATCACTTAATTACACTGCTCCTGAGCTGGTGCGGAGCACTGGGTCTACGGCTGGGAGTGCATCTGATATTTTCAGTTTCAGATGCCTTGCCTATCATTTAATTGCCCGCAAGTCTTTGTTTGACTTCCACAATAATGTGAAGATGGTACATACAAATCCCTTTTTTTTACCTTTGCCAAAGACTTTGTGGTATCTGAAACAAATGAGCTTGATATCTGGAAAACAAACCTTAAGCACAACTTGTTGAAAGAGCTTTATTGTGGCCGAGATTAAATTGACTGTTTCCATGTACAAGAGGAGTTTAGCAACCCCCCTCTTACTGCAATTAAGTTTAAATAGGAAAATGATTAGTTTCATTGACAACAAGATTTTAGGTTCTATTATTTTATTCATTAGAAGTTAATAAGAAATTTTGGTTTTGTACATATGCAGTACATGAATACCTTGACTTACTTATCCAGTGATGCATTCTCATCTATCCCATCAGAACTGGTTCATGACTTGCAAAGGATGCTTTCTCTAAATGAGTCTTCCAGGCCAACAGCAATGGATTTTACAGGTAAAGATAGCTTGGAGAATCAATACATTTTCTCCATTACTTAAATGTGAAAAAACGCATGGCAACAACACCGTTAAATAGTTTTCTTGGGGAATTTCTTGTACATGAATTTTTAATAGGTGTTCATTAATTAAAAATTTTGGAGCCATATCTGATCAGTAAGGTATAATTCTATATTTCACTACAGCTGACTCTTGAGTCGGCTACCTTGATGGACTATTCTTAGAACGTGTTTGTACCTAGAAGTTAGAATATTTGAGTTATGTTAGAGTCTAGTTAGATGTAAATTTGTAATTTATATCATCAAAATATCAAGCAAACATCATTCATTCAGAATATTATTGTGAGCTTTCTTTCTTTTCCTCCTAAACCATAATCTTAGATTTACCAAAATGGGTAAATTTTAAAAAAATTACGCCATTTTGGTGCTTTTGTCTTATAACACATGGTATCAAAACCATTGTTAGTCTTAAAATTTGGGTTTGATTGTAACTCAATCCTACATAATCGGCATGTGAGATAAGGTATCCCACTTGTATACACAACTTTGGACTTATTTCTTGTCAAATGTAGGATTTGAGTTTTTCCCAATATACTGCCTCATGCAGTCTTTGGTGGGCAAATAATGTAGTAGGTGACCCAGTAACAAATCTAAAATACGCCTGATAACATAAAATTTAGATTTGTGCTTTATCTCAACCCTACAAAATTGGCCTGAGGATTGTCTCAAACTTACATACACTACTTTGACCTTATCCTAGTCGATGTAAGACTTGGTTTTTCCAATAGTTAGTGACTTAATCCCCAACATTAGTCTTTTGTTTTGACTCTGCTGTAGGTTCTGCAGGCTGTTCTACATTTTGCCACCGTCCAGCTACTTGTCTAGAAAATGTTTGTAGACAGGTTGGCTCACTCTTGCAGTTATAGTAAACCTCACCAGCTGAAATTTTAGGGTGCAATTTAAGCTCCATGCCGGATCCCTACATCACAAAGATCCAGAATATCTTTAGGAACCTTCTTGACTGATCGAGGGGCAGAGGATGATGCTGTGAGTGGCTGGAGACAGAAATAAGGGGGAAGTTAGTTACGTAAGTGTGTGCAGTTATTAGAGAATTGGGGCAGAGTAGTAGAATCATCTGGGGGAAAATTAAACATGTTTGCTATGGGTGGGGCAGTAGTTCTTTATAGGAGCCTGGCAATCTGTGGCAGTAGAAGGTTTTCTACTCCATAATTTTGTTTATTACAGAAACAATATCACCTTTCTCTTCATTTCATTGTGTAATTACCTATTCCTGTTTCTGGTTTGCATCAAACTGTTCCCATCTACTGTTTAGAGAGCGGAAGTGTGGGAAAGGGATCAGCATTGTAGGAAAGGGGGGAACCAATGGGACGTAAAAAAGGGCCTCCGAGAGGTTGTTCTGGAGAATGAAGTGACAAATGTCAAGACAACTTTAGAAACAATGCAGTTGATGGTGGAAGAAAACCAGAAGAAATTGATGTCAACTTTAGTAAAATAATTTATATATATATATATATTTTACTAAAAATTATTTTTACTCAATTTATACCCTTAATAATATTATAAAAGATTTTCAAGAATTTACAAATAAGAAGAGAAATGCTAACTTACTTGGATAAAATATATATAAAATTATGCATAAAATCTGTGTGACTTTATATAAATTATATTACCATTTTGAATAATTTTTCATTAGAAAATTCATAATTTTATTTTCAACTAAACCCTCCTAATTTTAATTAATATTAAATAATATCAATTAATAATGTATATTAATTAATATTAATTGAAATTATTTTTTGAATAAAATTCTAACTTTTTAACTGATATTATTTAAAAAAATAAATTAATATCAATAAAAAAAATCCAAATTGAGATTAGAGGAATTTTCAATCAAAATTAGGAAAAAAGAATTTCTAATATTGGATCTTGTTTATAAAATAAGTTTATTTAACTTTACTATAAATAATAAGTTATTGGGAGGTTCTATTGTCACTCCTCATTCTTCTATTACCACTCCTTTTTACTCACATTTTTTCTATTTTCCTAAAATACCTTTATTTAATTTGTTGTCTATTACAATTCTCACTCAAACTATCTCACTCCCATGGTTACTCTCCTTTTCAACCCTAAATTTATTTTAGCGCTAAAACTCTTCTCTGCATCAATTATTTTCACCAAAACTCTTCTTCTGCTTATTGTTACTCTCTTATGTTATGGAAGAAGGTGAAGCTCATGTTACCAATGAAAACATAGATTCACATGACGTTGAACTCCTAATTTAATAGAAAGCTTTAAAGCAGAGATGAATTCATATTTTCAAATGATTGTCTCAGGTTTGATTTTTTTTTTTTTTGTTACTAGCTTTCTTTACCCTTACTGTAATTTCTTCCTTTCAAGAAATCTCAAATTTTCACTTGTGCCTTTATCTTGCAAATTGCAATTTCTATATTAGAAAGGGGATTTATGGTTTAGTTAATTGCATTTTGGGATTGAGGGATTCATGATTCATTCTATTAGTTTTTTCCCCCTAAATTCATAATTTAGCATATGTTGCAGCATGCTCAATTACTTGTTCTCTATTGTTGATTGCTCTTCATATTCTAGAGTATGGACTATATACAAGTTAAAGGATTGATGTTAATCAATAACTTGTACCTTGCTTCTTAGTGGTCTATGTACCTTGCTTGTTCCATGTCAATTGATTGATTACTTCCTATTTCTTGTAGTTATATCACTCAATTGATTTAGTTAGCAACATATTAATAGACAATTTAGTTTGTTGGCTGCATTTTCATTCAGTTAACTGCATATAAGCACTAATACAATTGTATATATAAGACCTTAATCTGTTAGCTGCATTTTCAAATTTTTTTTCTTTTTTTAAATTTTTAATTTTCAAATTTTTTTTCTTTTTAAAAATTTTTGTAGGTACTTATTCAGAAGGTTTATTGAAAAATAATTATCTTCAACTTCTTGAGAAAACTTATAATACCAGAGAAGAGCTTGTCGAGAGTGTCCGTGATATTGCTTTCTCTTTAGGATGTGTAACAACAATAAAGAGATCTAAGAAAGATGTGTATGTCATTATTGGATGTGATAGAGGAGGCACTTATAGGAATAGAATTAATGTTCCCTTATATCAGAGGAAGAGAAAAACTGCATCTCGTTTCACCAATTGCCCTTTTGAGATTTGTGGAAAGAAGAAAAAAAGAGATAGTGCTTGGAGGGTTGAGATAAAAAATGTATCATACAATCATGAATTATCTAATGATATCTCAAGACATCCATATGCTCGTCTCTTTTCAGAAGAGGAAATAACAAGAATCAAAGAAATGATCATGTCTGGTATACCTCCACGACAAATTCTGACTTCACTTCATTTGAAGAACACAGATCTTCGATCAATAGCAACAACTCTCTATAATACTAGAGCTAAAATTATTAGGGAGAGCCTAACTGGTCGTACTACGATTGAAGCATTGGTGGAAGAGCTTGGAAGTGGTGGTTTCTTCTATGAAATTGAATATAACCAAGAAGGTCGTTTGACTCATGTATTTTTTGCTCATCCAATTTCTATCACATTATCAAAAAGTTACCCAAATGTATTTGTGATGGACTGCACTTACAAGACCAATAGGCACAAAATGCCTCTGTTGGATATAATAGGAGTCACTAGTTTTAACACGTCATTCTACTCATGTTTTGCCTTTTTGGAAAGGGAAGAGGAAAAAGATTATGTTTGGGCACTAACTATGTTCAAAAAAATGTTGGAAATCGATAATCATCCACTGGTTATTGTTTCAGATCGAGAGTTGTCCCTAATGAATGCAATAAAAGTTGTCTTCCCAAATACTGTTAATGTTTTATGTGTTTGGCATGTAGAAGAACATTCTTGCTAATTGCAAGCGTCATTTTGCAAAGGAAGATGATTGGGAATTATTTCTTTCATCTTGGACATCTTTGATTGAATCTCCAAATGTGGAATCATTTTATGAAGGTTGGAAGAGGTTTGCAAATCAATATATGGAATATCCTCAAGTTCTTAATTATATTTATAGCACTTGGCTTCCACAAAAAGAAAAGTTTGTAAGTGCTTGGATAGAGAAGTATACTCATTTTGGGAATCGTGTTACTTCAAGAGCCGAGGATGCTCATGCAACATTGAAAAGATACCTTCAAGTTTCCACATGTGATCTTCGTACCGTAAAAGATAAAATGTGCAATGCAATTGAAAATCAGTTTCAAGAGATAAAAGCCCAAGTTTATAGTGAGAGGATTCGTGTGCCACATAAATTCTATATCCCCTATTTTCAAAATTTGGTTACTTGTGTATCTATGTTTGCCTTGGAGAAGCTCTTCAAGCAATATGAATTGGTATTTTCTAAGGATCTCTCAACGGTATGTAAAGGTTATTTTTCTAAGACAACGAGTCTTCCTTGTGCACATAAGATTAAGGAGGAGAAAAAAGAAACTTTGAAAATTAATGATATACATCCACAATGGAGAATTGATGACAAATCATTTTCTAAGCTTGGTGAGGAGCAAGATGAAGAAGAATGATGGGGGAAACTTGTTGAAGAATTGGATTCAAAGTATAAAATATTGTCTCATAGTCAAAAAGAAAATGTGCAAAAACAACTTAGTCAATTTGTATTTGTCTTTAGTCCTTTAATTCTTGAGCCTCATGTTCAATCTCATAAAGGGAGAAAAAAAGGTTCAACTTCTACCAAGCGTGAGTCATCAGCATTTGAAAGAGAAGAAAATGTGAAAAAATGTAGTTTATGTAAAGATAGTAGCCACAATTGCCGCACTTGTCCAAAAAGAACTAAGCATGCTACATCTTCTTTCGTTTTCAGGTAAATTGTTGTCTTACATATTGAATAATGATTAATTGAATGTTTCGTACCTGAATGTAAATGTTTGATGATTAAACTTAAGAGACATTTAACTTGCATTTTTTATTCTCTTTTGGATTGCAGCCAGGATTGCACAGGCTCACAAGGGAAGCTTAAATATTCTTATCCTAGTCGAAACTTTCGATAAATTGCATATGATTTTGTTATCAGTTACTTATTTTTGTTTGTCATGTAGTCCTGATGAGAAATTTTATTTTGGGATTTAATGTTTTTTTTTTTTTGACTTGTTCTTGATGAGTTTATACATATTATGTCTATTTTGGAGAGAAAACAAATTTGACACAGATAACATATATATGAAGGATGCAATGCTATGATATTGTTGTCATTTTTTTTTATAGTGATATTATTATGTTTATTAATTAGTATGAGACCAAGCATATATTTACGAAGGAAAAAAAAGATGATCGTGATGTTGTGACTGGCTATGATCTGGGAAGGAGGTTAAGACAGTACCTGGTGGTGGATTTCTTTTGGAATGTACAAGCATTGTTATTCCATAGGAAAAATGGAGTGTTTATAGAAAAAATTGTTATATTAATTTATTTTTAAGAAAAAGAATGTGAGAGTAGCAATAGACAACAAATTAAACAGGGGTATTATAGGAAAATAGAAAAAAGATGAGTAAAAAAGAGTGGCAATAAAAGAATAAAGAATAATAATAGATTCTCCTTAAATTTTTTTTCAACCTTGTTTTTATATATCAAAATTTTATTAATATAATTTTAATGCTTCAAAATAAGGTTACGAGGATAAAAATACTTTCAAATTATCTAATTCAAATTAAGAAGCATCATCGTCTCTAAAATTAATTGTAAAATTTGTTACTTTTCAAAATTTTAATTAAATTCGTATTTTATTTTTCTCGATAAAAAAAAAAATATATATATATATATATATATATATAAACAAAGATGTTGATTAAAATTTTTGTATCACTATTTTATTCTAAATATTTTTATTTAAATAAGAGTTAGAGCAAGAAGAATAATGTCTTATTTTCATGGGTTTAGAAATATAATTAGGTTCTTTGGTATTTTATAATACTCTTATGAATTTCCTACACAAGGTTTTTTCTTTAAAGATTTTGTAAGGTATATTAGGTACTAAAAAATGAGATATTATGTTTTTATTTTAATATTGGATTATATGTATATAACTGCAATAACAAAGTGAGGATGTTACAAAGCTATGAATCTTCCTTTAGAAATTGTATCAAATCAGTTGTGAAATTGTATCAAATCAGTGGTACAATCATTTCATTTGAAGATGAAAGATTGGAACCTAGATAAAAAGATTTGATCATATTTCTCTCCAAAGAAAAATTATCATATAAATTTTATCATATTTAATATATATATATATATATTATTTAACTTAAATATATTACATTATATTTAAATATAATAAATTATATAATTCATTTAATTTTTTATTTATAATTCAAAATTTAAATTTGTAATTTAAAAAAAAATTAGAAAAATATGTTTGATTTTTTTTTTATCAATTTTTAATGGTTCTTTTGGATTGGGTCTTTTTAAACACCCTTAATAATGGGAGAGATAGGAAAAATAATTTAAAGATTATGATCAAAACCACTAACAAAATAGATTAAGTTCAACGGAGAAATTTTCTCCTAAAAAAATATCATTCATCCCAATTAATTATAGTAAAAAGTGTTGTCTATTATATTCTTAACTAAATGGAAATTAGGTAGTATCTACAATTATCAAGCTTTAACTAATGAAGAGTTAATTCTAGTAAACATCATGACAGTTGTGTGTTTCAAATTAATAAAAAGAGGTATAATAAAGAATATGTATACAAAAGATGAATTAAAAAAATAATATTACGAATAGAATTATTTTCTTAATATGTATAAAAGAGTTTATGGTTCGATTTTATTTAATTTTATATTAAATATGTATTTAAATTAAATATTATTTAATTTAATTTAATTTAAAATTTAAAAGAAAAAAATTAATGTTTTTATTATTATAAAATTAAATATTTTTCTAATTTTTTTTAGTTGTTTAATTATTTAAAATTATTATTTTAAGTTAAATATATTTTTATTGTTGAATTTGTTTTTGTTTTTATCTTTATATTTTTTTTAGATTGCGATCAATTTAATTTTTTAATTTTAAAAAATATATAATTTTAATTTTTTTTATTAATTTTATAATAATAAATAAATATTACATCATGATTAGAATTATATGTGATATTTTATATTTTTATTGAAATAAAATATTATTATTAAATATTAAATTTAGATATAAAAAATTAATATCACATTTTTAAAAGTTTAAAGTGTTTGATAAATTAAAGAATGATCTCAATATGTTTTTTTTAAGAAAGAGTTTCTTATTCAAATGAAATATATATATATATATATATATATATATATATAAAAGATATAGATATAAACATATTTTCGTTTAAGAAAGAGAATCTTACTCAATAGAATTTATAATTATTAGATTTATACCTATATGAAACATGAGATGTGTATGCCTTAATTGAGTTGATAGTTATTATAAAAATTAATTTATGTATTTTAATGATGTATGTTATGTTTATTAATTGAATTGAGTAGTTCGAGTTGATATTTATAATTAATTGAGTTTTTGTAGAGTGTGATTGAATTGGTACTTAAAATCAACTATGATTTGGTAGTAGAAAAGTATAAATAAATTAGTATGATAATTATGTTGGAACGAATTTAATGAGATCTCAAACTGTACTAGTCAATCAGATCACATAAATTACAAAATCAAGTGACCAGGAATTAATGGAGAATTGTTGATAAAATGTCTAAGACAATGTCATAAAAAAACACATAAATATTAGTCTCACAATTTAGGTATATTACTATAATTTTTTTAAAGTGTTTATTATATAATTTATTGAACGATTAATATCTTAATTTTCTTATATTTAAATAATTGTTATTGTTATTTTTAATTATTAACTTTTTTTTTTCTTATTGATTGAATAATGATCGTATTTATTTCATAAAAATATATATTATTTTAGAAGAAAAAACCTAAATGATAAAAATAAAGATTGTGTTAATTATTGATTTATTCTTAAAAGTTACTCCATTATTTTTATTTCTTTTCAAATTTATTAGTAATAATATAATAGATTATTAACCGTTCGTTCAACTCATTTTTTTATAGACTTTTATTATTTTTATTATTAAGTGACTTTAGATATATTTTGAATTTTGTGTATATTTTAGTACTATAAAAAATATAAACTTGAACTTAATTTGAGATATAATATCTATTTAACATGATATTATCGAAATGAAAATAAAATGGTTAGATATATTATGTTTTGAAAATATTAAAAAATAAACAAAATTTTCACAAATTTTTAGTGAATTGTTTGGAAATAAGAACTAATTGAGAAATATTATTATGTTTGAATCAGTGTTATTAAAACTGGTTTAGACAAGGTAGTTCAATCAGTTTAAAACTTAAAAAAAAAAGAATTATAATGAATTAGATGAAATTAGAAAATAACTATATTAAAAATCGATAGAATATTCAAAATTGATAGGATATTAAAATCATACAACTAGTGAAATCATGTTAATTTTTTAGTCTAATCAATTCAATTTTTTTTAAGATTTTTTTTTTTTTTAAAAGACATAATATTTTAAAATTTTTCTTCATTAATTTCATATAAGTCACATCATCCATCCTTAAATAATAATTTTTTTCACTACAGTTTGATTAACATTAACTTTTATTTTTCACTCTTCATTATATTTTACATATATGACTTTTACTATAACATTCAACAATAATCATAACAATTTTTTTAGTTCTTTTCTTTTTTTTAAGAAACTTGTAGTTATTAATAAAATTATATTGTTATTAATATATTATTATATTATTTAAAAATATTATTTTATTAAACCTAATTTAATCCGGATCAAACCTTTAAATCCAGAATAAATATTTTTATTGGTTTCAATGATGGGTCTAATTTTAAAAATATTAATCCAATTTTATCAAATTAAAAATTAGTTTGTGTATCAATCAGGACTAAAATAGTTAGGATTATGATAAATTATAATTTTAATTAATTCTTAATTAAAAAATAAGAAACACTAATTTAACTTGCAATATTATGAAATCTAATAATATAGTGAGAAATTCATGATTATAATCTTGTTTAATTATAAATTCAAAATTCTTAACGAGAAATTAACTTCTACTGTATTAAGTTGAAGTACTTTTTTAATACTTGAAGTTTGAGAAGATAAATATATGTTACATATGTCAGGGTTCAAAATAACTATAACTCAGTAAACTTTTAATTTTTTTGAAGATAAACATTTCGTTTAAATAAAATTCTCCGTAAATACTTTTTAAAAAATAAAAATTTATTTATAAATTAATTTATACAAACTCTGACTTCTTAAAAAAAATTCTTCGTAACTTATGCAAATTTAGTTTATTTTTATTTTTATTTCTTTTCTAAAAGTAGTTATGAATAAGTTATCCAACCAAAGTATTCTAAAGATAAATATAAGTTCATTAAAATGATGCTTATGAATTCTTAAGATTTTAAGACTAAATGTGAAAGTTGAATAATGCATTCATGGGAAAGAAAAAAAAATGGATTCAGATTATTTGTATTTTAAATAAAATAAAATTATACTATTATACTTTAGTTTATGTTGAATTAAATAATGTGTCATAATATATAATAAATGTTAATGGGTTAATGTAAGTTTCTAATGGGTTGTGTGAGACAACTAAAGAGTGATATGAAGATAATATTTATTTAACTGTCTTATTAAAATCTGAGTAATATTTTATATGATATTTATAAGAGTTTCAATAGATTTTTAATTATAACATATACTTGGAAGTAGATTCACAGACTACTTTTAGTTTGTGAAAAAACATTATATAGTAAGAAATATGCTATTCATAGAAGTTTTCAATGCATTATACATCACTAAATAATGTCTTAAAATGTGTTTTAGAACTCCACATAATATATGAAACTTCATCTCTCTTTCTGAATACTTAGACTTTATTTTGATTTTTTAAAGGAACTGAGACTTTGTTTATAATTTTATCATTTAATTTAACACTATGATTATCGATATTATTATAATTTATTATATTGGAACCATCATTATTTATCACAGTTTTATTACTATATATGACATTTCTTTTGTCTAAAAAAATCAAGTGTAATTACACCAAAGAAATCCTTTAATACAAGTAATAAATGATTTTCTATAGATTGAATATAAATGTTAAAAATAAAATCAGATATTAATTTTTTTTTTCTGTAAAAGAAATGATTTAACATTTAAAAAAAGAAGAAGTAAAGTCACATGTTTTAAGGGCGATGATTCCATGCATGTGGTTACATGTCTTAAAAAAAAAAAAATTGAAAAATAGCGTTTTAAAAGGAAATTATTTATTTAATTTTCAAATTTAGTTAGGACGTATTAGGAGACAATCATGTGAAGGAGGAGCCAAGAAGGAAGTGTTGTGGGAGGAGAGAGACATAAGCGCAGGCAGAGCTGCAATTACCAGAGTGGAAGCGCGAAACGGTCCTCCCCGGCTTTCCTTTTCTATTTTTTTTTTCTTCTGAAATAATTTTAGTTCATTCCAGTCGCGCACAATTAAAGCGAATTTCAGATTGAATTTAAATTCGGAAAAGCGAACTTGTGCTACTGTCCATTTACAGATCTGCGGCTACGGTCTATCATATCTTTTAGTACTGTATTCCTCAGATCTAGTGTCCGTTTAGCGGTTACCCTTTCACCACTCAATACTCTTCTCTTTCGCGTATATACATAGAAATTATATTGATCAGAATTGCTTTTGGTGCCCTCTGAAATAGAAGATGGAAAGCGAAAAGAAATCATCATCGATATCTGATGTGGGAGCTTGGGCCATGAACGTTGTCAGCTCCGTCGGTATTATTATGGCCAACAAACAGCTTATGTCCAACAATGGCTATGCATTCACCTTTGGTCAGTCTCTCTCTTCTCAACTATTATTTCTCCATGTTTGGATCTGACACTTAGAGTACTAGATCTCTAACTTCTTCCGTATTATTTTTAATCTCTTTTATTTTCTGTTTCCACTTACTACTATACTTCCATTTTTATTGTTTTGTATCTCCTCTGTCGTTCACGATCCAAATATCCATAATTTTTTCTGTCTTTCTTTTATTTATTTTCCATTTTAGAAAACCATTTAGTTGTTACTGACCACTCTTTATTTTATCATAGCTTCAAATTATTATTGTTGTATTGGTTCTTATTATTAATATGGGAGATTTCTTACCTTACTATTAAACTCTAGGAGTATTATGTGCAAACTTTTAATATTATTGCATACAGACTTTTCTGCTCATGAGTCGTTGACATCCTGCCCTCTCATCTTCTCTTTTCTTAAATTTTTTTCAGCCAGTTCGTTAACTGGGTTCCACTTTGCCGTAACTGCACTCGTCGGTCTGGTGTCAAATGCTACTGGTTACTCAGCTTCAAAGCATGTTCCTATGTGGGAGCTTATTTGGTTCTCACTGGTTGCCAACATGTCTATCACAGGGATGAACTTTAGCCTCATGCTCAACTCCGTTGGATTCTACCAAGTATGATTTTATAACGATCTTTTCTTCTCAGAGGGATATCATATATCATGTTCATGGCTTGGACTGTTAAATTTTTATTTTATTTCTTGTTAAGAATTTCATCCAACAGTCATTTTAGAATCCTCATCCTTCTTCCATCATAGTCATGCCTTTTTGCCAATCAAGCACCAGAGCAATTATTTGGACTGTTAAACTTTTATTTTATTTCTTGTTAAGAATTTCATCCAACAGTCATTTTAGAATCCTCATCCTTCTTCCATCATAGTCATGCCTTTTTGCCAAGCAAGCAGCAGCGCAATTATTTGAAGCATTTCATTCTAGAATGTGTGATGCCTAATCAGTCAGATGTTCTTAATGGTGAATTGAATATTTGTGTGATGCCTAATCAGTCAGATGTTCTTAATGGTGAATTGATTATGTGTAATTTATGTAAGCTGTTGTATTGTCAAATTAAGGAGCTTTTGATGAATAGAATGGAAAACTTTGGGTTAGTGTGTCCATTCTTAAAAGCCAACCTAAAGAATCTGATGCTGTGAATTACATATTGAAGCATATAATTGCCAGTAGTGTTGGTATGCTTTGAACTTTGATTGCCTGCATGGTAAGTTATAATGAGGAATTTCACCTGACGTGATCGTTGTTGGTTTTACATTTATGATTTAACTAACTGCAGCTGTGAGTAGTAAGTTCAACCCTAGAAGTATTAGTATCTAAAGAGATACTGTTATGTGTCAAGTGTAGTAATGCAAGTTCTGCAAGACAAAAATTATGATGGCCTACAAATAAAATTTAAGTCTTCAGGTGCTCTTTTAGATGTAGACCATATGTGTTTAGGTATTCCTGGCATCTTCAAAGAAAAAATGTGCAATTAACTACCAGGTTCCACTCCAATGCCTAAGTTAATAAACGAGGCTTTCTCCGGAAGGACCTTCATAGTGGGCTTCCGCCTGTAGTACACAACCTATGATACAATGCTGTTATCTACGGTACTTGTTACCGTATGGTGACAGGTTGCTTAGTTAGATGGGTTTTTGCAAGAATTACAACCCTTCTGATTAGTTTCTTAGTCTTACATTGATTATTTTAGGATGAGAGGGAAAGGCCAGCTAAGATTTGCAACTTCTTTTCTTAAGCTATTTTAGTAAGCTTTTTTAAAAGAAAATCTACTTTCCACCCTTTTTTATAAAAAAAATTAAGCTCCTTAAAATTTTAAGAGCTTTTCTCTGTGTTTGGTCCAACTTCTCTTTTTGAGGAGAAGAAAAGGTAGAAAAAATTTGGCCGGACACCTTAGATTGTGATCAACTTTTTTCATTTTAGAGAAGCAAGTGCCTCAATTCTTGTATATTAGGAGGTTCTGCCGGTGTCACGTTGCATTCAGACTCATTTATCCATATTTCCATGCTCACCTTTAATGTATCATAAATCATATTCTAATTTTCATATTTTTCAATTTGAGTTTTACTACTGCTTTTGAATTGTTAATTTTCTCGTTATGTATGGTCCCAGATATCAAAACTGAGCATGATTCCTGTGGTTTGCGTGATGGAATGGATACTTCACAATAAGCACTACTCAAGGGAAGTGAAAATGTCAGTGGTGGTTGTCGTTATTGGTGTTGGTGTTTGCACTGTAACTGATGTAAAAGTTAACTTGAAAGGTTTCATGTGTGCCTGTTTAGCAGTTTTGTCAACATCTTTACAGCAAATTGTAAGTATTATTCAATATTTCTTCTCTAATATGCTGGTGATATAAAATTGAGTGCTATTTCTTTGTGGTTCCCTTTTCACCTGTCCTTATTTTTATTATGAATTGGTGTAACTTTAGGTGAGTTCTAGACAGAACTTCATTAGATTTATTATCCCCTTCTAATGACCTGTCTCTCACCTGTAAATGGTCAAGTATTAGATCAGATTAGTTTTATAGTTAAATGATGAGTGCGTCAGAAGAGAACGCAATTTGTAAGTCACTTGTGGTAGATGCTATTATTTATTCGTGATGTTTGAGGGATTTATTCATTTTATAACTATTTTTCTTTTCACATTTTCTGTAACAGTCAATAGGTTCTCTTCAAAAGAAATATTCAATTGGATCTTTTGAATTACTGAGTAAAACTGCTCCCATTCAAGCGCTTTTTCTTCTTATTCTTGGTCCATTTGTTGATTACTACCTCAGTGGCAAATTGATAACCAACTATAAGATGTCTTCTGGTGCCATTGTAAGTTCTTTTTCCCCTATTGCTGCTAATCTGTCATATTCTATGTATTTATCTTCAAATATACAAATACTGTTGGATTATTCTCTTAAACTTTTTCTTTAACCTCTGCAGTTATGCATTCTTCTTTCATGCTCGCTAGCTGTATTTTGCAATGTGAGTCAATACCTTTGCATCGGACGCTTTTCAGCAGTTTCCTTCCAGGTTTTAGGCCACATGAAAACAGTATGTGTTCTGACGTTGGGATGGCTGCTATTTGATTCGGAGCTAACTTTCAAGAATATCATGGGAATGATTATCGCAGTTCTTGGCATGGTAATTTATAGTTGGGCAGTAGAGGCTGAAAAGCAGTCAAATGCGAAGACCTTACCTCACGCCAAAAACAGCATGACGGAAGAAGAAATTAGATTATTGAAGGATGGAGTAGAAAAGAGTCCTCTGAAGGATGTTGAACTTGGTGAGGCTCAAGGATAGATTGACTCAGATTTGGTGGTGGATTGATGAGAAATGAATGCAGGCAATTATATTGTGTATTGCTTTAATTTGGTTTGTGCCTTTTGTCTAGTCCATTAGTAGTAAAACTTGGTTTCTATTTGCTTACAATGGCACGGATCTAGTTCTAGAAGTTGTGTTCCCTTTCATCATCAATGTTTCTTTATTAGTTTTATTTATTACTTTTGTTATGTTGAGGTTATTTATTTGGTCTGCCAAGAAATTGCTTGATGGACAATATGATGGCGCCATTAAGATGTATAATGTGTACGCTAATGAAAAGCGAGATCAATCCCCTTGCAATTTTTTGTTTGTTAAATGAGTTCAATTCGTGCCTCCGACTTTTAATGTGAAGAATATTTGATTGCTCTTTCTTATGACATATGCGTTTAACTTGGTTTTTTTTTTTTTTATATAAAATTCTCAATTTTATTAACTTTTAATTCCTTTAAAATTATATATATATATATATATAAATATATATTTCAAGTTTAAAATACTTCATGAGTTGATTTTTCACAATTTTTTTTTCACTAAAAAAAGGTTATTAATTTTGAGAAAAGAAGGGCTTGTTTATTTTGAGAGAATGCTCTTTATGTTTTTTTTTTTTTTTTTTCACTTTGTTATTTTTGTTTTCAATTTATTTCATGGATATAGATTTATGCATGTAACAATAAAAATGACTTTTATTTTCATTGTTTTCAGTATTTGAAAACATGATATATATATATAGAGAGAGATAAATAAATAAATATAAGTAACACTTTTGTTATATAAAGTGAAAACAAAACTAGAAAATTCATGATAATTATTTTTTTTACCATATTAAAGAGGGTAATATTTATAAAAAAATAAAAATAAATTAACAATAATTGAATATACTTTTAAAACTGGAAAGAAAATAAAATTAAAATTAAGACATCAAAATTGTATAAAAAGTTATTACAATGAGCCAACTCAGCCTTTTTTAACTTGTTGTGTCTATTTAACAAATAATAATAAAAATAAGAATGTGAGTGGAATAAGAGAGAAAAATATAAATATTTAATTTAAGAGAAATGAAAATAAATAATGAAAAATGAGTAATGAAGTCCAAAATTTTTTATTTCTCTTGTCTGTATAAAATACTCTTACATTTTCAGCGTAAAAAACAAACTTCCAAATTTATTTATCATATATCTATTTTCTCTTCACCCTATTTTTCCTTCCCAAAGTAGGGTTTTTTTTTATTTTATTTTAAATGCAGAAAGTTAATGATGTTTTTTGGGGCATACAGAATGGGGGTAGGACTAAGGATATAAAAGTAAGTTAATTTAGGAAGGATTCTCAAATCGTAGGCGGGGAGATTGAGGAAGTAAGAAGAGGGACGATGGCTTCAGATGGGAAGAAAGGCGATGATATGGATTCGCTGTTTGAAGGGATGGTACTGTTTAACCCTGCTGCCGAAATTGAAATTGAAGTTGAAGCAGAGGTCCGACAAGACAATTACAATGGTAGTGATGATTCCCTTCAATACGGCCAAAGTGATGCGCTCACAACATCGCAGCCCCTTGACGAGAATCTCTTCTCTGACCTCACGCTTGTGGTGGATCCCCTCCAAAACTCAGAAGTAGCTGGAGCCGAACACGATCTCCAATCTCAGCAGCAACTAGCTATATCTGCTACCGCCCCAACTTCCTCTTCTTCTTCTTCTTCTTCTTCTTCTTCATCATCATCATCATCTTCTTCGTTTTCCTCTAAACAGGATCAGGTTCAGGGTCAGGGTCAGGCCCCTCGAAGGAGAAAACGATCTGGCTTGAGGATAGGATATGGTAGGGACGCCCTTCATTCCAACGATATGCCTCACACTCTTTCTCCGCTCCCCCAACCTATTTCTGATAGTGACAGCCTGGGCGGTGCTGATACTGTTCGGGTCTCAAACACCCTTCCCTCCATCACCACAGCCACTGATGATGCTGATGTTGTTACTCTTTCCCAACCATCCACTGAATCTTCCTCAAAATCAGAGAATGAGTATCGGGAACGTCAACATGCTTCAGCTTATTCTGAGGAAGAACCATCTACTGAATCTTCCTCCAAATCAGAGAATGAGAATCGGAAACACCACCATGTTTCGTCTTTTTCTGAGGCAGGAACATCATCTACTGAATCTTCCTCCAAATCAGAGAATGAGAATTTGAATCAACAACATTCTTCGGCTTTTCCCGAGGCAGAGTTTCGGCAAATTAAGGCCAGCATACTTGAGAAGCTTAACCATGCCAGTCAACTGGTCAAATCTGCTTCTTCTTCTCGAAAGGAGTCCATCAGGAATAGAAGAAAAACCGTTGAGAATGCCAATCTTGCTTCCCTCAAATACATCGAACTTGAAAAACAATTGGAAGAAGCCTGCGAAGCTGAAGATTTCGAAAGGGCCGAAAAGGTTAGTGAAAGCCTTTCTGATGCCGAGAAGGAGAAACAAGCTTACATCAATTCATTGAGAGAAGCCGATGCTTTTGTCGACGCTTTAGATTTAAAATTGCAGCAAGCCCTCGACTCTCAGTTAGTTGCCGAGGAAGAATGCGCAATCTTGCTCGACCATTATGCAACGGTTAGTTAAACATCCGCGGGGAAACTAAATTGCACCTTTTACTAGTTTACTCCTTTCTAGACATACCCTGTTGCATAACTATCATTTCTTTCATCAGTTTATATTTTCTTCCCTTTCATCGTTTATATAAGTTCTGGCAGAATATTTTCTTAGCATAAGTGAAATGAAATTGTCTAGTTTACAGATTTTGCATTTCCTTGTAACTTCACGTCATGTTCAGGTAACACAGAAAATTGGTTCCTCATTGGCATCCCCTTACAAATCAAGTTATGGTTAAAATTTCTGATGTGTATATATTCCTTTTTCTAGAATGCTTTGAATAATGCAGATTCTGCCCTGAAGAAAGCAACATCAGTTTATTCAAAAGAAATGGAGCAATGGCTTTCGTCATCTGAAGCCTTGGAGGTTAAAAAGATGGAATTGGAGATTGAATCACAATTTATGAATGAAGCTCGTTTAGAATTGAATAATACCATTGAGCATTCAATCCAGGATGACAAAAGAGAAAAAGAGATCCTTTGTAAAAGAAAGGATGTGTTAATGGGTGAATTGGAGCAACTTCTTGCTTTAGTTAAACAGAAAGAAAAGGAGATAGCAGACAACGACTCTAATTTAGAAGCTGTAGAAAATAAGATAAATAAAGTTGTCTCTGGATTTAAAGAGATGGAGTCAAGCATTGATGTCAAGTACGACAAATTGCAGTCTGTCCTTGCACAAGTGAAATTAGAAACTGAAACTTTGGCTCTAAAGAAGGGGGAAATTGATAACTTTCTCACTCAGGAAGAAGAAATGGGAGCAAGGCTTAGGGAATTTGCTAGGATTTCTACAGAGGAAGCTGAAGGATACCGTGAAATAGTTAAACTAAGAAGAAGTTTGATGTCATCTATATTGAAGTCTAGGGAGGACAAACTGGAACTTGCAGAGAACGAGGAAAAGCTTTCTGGAGATGTGAAATCACTTCAAATAGAGGTTTCTGCCGCAAGAGCTTCCTTGCAGGTTAATACTGATTTTTTTGTTTTCAAATGTGTATATATATGGCTGAAATATGATGAATAATCACAGACTCCCAGTGTACTCCTGCCCCGTGTTCACTACCTAATAACCTTAAATTTGAAGTTATGCACAAGCTAAGTTGCTTCAATATATATTAGGGTGAGAGAGTACTATAAATAGTTCCACTCCACATGTAATCAAATCCAAAAGCTAAACAAGAGAGTCACTTATTTTCCCGCAAAAGAAAATTCTTTTGGTAGTTATCTGTTCACAAATGTCATTACACTGTTTTTAGGAACTATCTTCAAGAAAGTCAAGTATCCAGCAAGAGATAGCATCCTTCAAGCAGAGGACTATTTTCATAGATAAAAGAGTCCCAGAACTAGAAGCAGAAAAGAAAGTTGCTTCTGCTGCAAGAAATTTCAAGGAGGCGGCACGAATAGCTACGGAGGCAAAGTCACTATGTGTTGAAAAAGAGAGCATCCAGATAGACATGAATACGGCTACATTAAATCTTGAGAAGCTTGAAAAAGAAATCAAAGACACCCTTAATAAATTACAGGAGACTGAGGGAGTGATTTTATTAAAGGAGAAAGAGTTGGCAATGGTCAGATACCAGAAGCTACTTTTGGCATCTGCTACTGCTAGAGCTGAAAAAACTGCCGCACTAGAAATGGGTGACATCGAAGAAGCGAATCTCCTGTTTGCTGAAGCTGAGGCAGCAGACCGTGAAGCGGAGAAGCTTCAATCAACATACAAATTTGAAGCGGAAGACTTCGCCGATTTAGGAAGACATTTAATTTCAATGGAACTTGTGTCGTATCTTGATCAGAAGCAACTGGGAGAACTAGTTGTGTCACTTCATCTATTCACGGGCTGATTGTTGAAACAGGATTTGGTGATTGATAATCAAAGATACGAAAGCTTAGTTACTGGAAGTACGTACTGAAAGTACAACATGAATACCCAGCCGAACCCTTCGGATTGCTGAGTATGTGATTTGTGCAATTATTCCTTTTTTTTCTTTTTCAATTTTTGAGGGGTTCGGGGTGATTACTGAGAATGAGGCGTGTGCAATTTTCCTTTCCTTTGTTTTTTGGGTGGGGGTGGAGGAGGACGACACAACAAATGTGGATAAGCAACTATGCTTATCAGGATATTGATATTCTGTGAGGATTGTGTTTATGTTTACTAGTAGATTTGAATTATTCAAACAATAGCTCGGGGAAAAAAAAAAATAGCGTAGCAATGATGACCATAGTTTTATAATTTTAATATAAAATATATAATTGATACTGTATCAACAATATATAGATTATAAAATATAGAATTACTAAAGGATCACTAATCAATCATTAAACAGAATTTTTAATATTTACAATCCCTAAAAAAGTATATTTGATAAACATACATAAAAATAAGTTAAAGAGAAAAATAGAGGAAGAATTAAGAGAATCAAGAATTAATTTCTTTTGCAAAAACCAGTATCATCTTGAAAAACGATTGGATAATTAATTATCTACTCGTAAATTACATGTATAAAAAATTATATATATATATATATATATATATATATATATTATTTATAGGAATAAATTATTCTTAATTTTTTATCTTATTTAATTTTTATTTTCATCATATTTTTTTTAACCAAACACATTTATTTTCATTATTTATTTCTTTTCGTTTTATTCACTTACTTATTTTTTTTCTTTTTTCTACCGAACATAAAGGTAAGTTTGGCAGTAAAGACNGAGAAAGTTAGAAATGAAAACAAGTAGGTTCATTAGTAACAGAAAAAAACATGAAGTGTGTAAAAAAAAAAACACGGCGAATTCCCTTTCTCCCTTTCGTTCATAATTTTTTTCTTCTATCCCACACCTGGTTTCTACTTTTATATATATATATATTTCTGTTTCATCCTTTCTTCCTTTATATTATTCATATATATTTTTTTCATTTCTCAAATTGTTTTGATTAAATTTTTCACTAGAATTCTATCCTTTTTTTAAAAAAACTATTTTACTCCTTATATTTTAAGTAAAGATTTGGGTTAGGATTCTTATCTTGAAGTTATTCTATAAGAATTTATTTAATTTAATTTCTTATTTATTTTACTTATTTATATGATTTTAATTAATTAAATAAATTATGAAAAATATCTTTTAAGTTGTTTTAATTTATTCTTAAATAATTGTTAATTTAAAATTATAATAAATTAGTTAAAATATTAAGGTGTTAGATATTAGATAAATTTCAAATTTAAAAGTTATTGAGTTTAAACAAAATTTAGAAAATTTAATTTATTTTTGGGAACCGTGATAGAACCTAAGTGCACCAAGATAATTTTTACATTATTACAGAAAAAGAAAACTATTTGTTAAATGGAACTATCAATGCATGGAAAGGTTATCAAGATCTTCCCTTTTTATACCTATTTGGTGCCTCCATTAAAAGACTTAGAAGAGTCTTATGTTCCATTTGTAATCTCCAAAGTTATAAATTACAACTTAAAATCCAAATCTGTACACTGGGATGAACAGCAGAAAGAATCAACGACAATACTAAAGAGCGTCGTCTGTAACAACAAGACATATTCTCAATTTATAACTCCAAAAATAGCAAAATCTTCTAATCTAGTGTTACACTCTCTAAATAAACATGAAATGTCTGAATCTATGCTCCTCCAATGTCGATGTCAATTTGTTATTAAATTAGGAAAAACAAAATCTCCAAAACATCTGAAGGTTAATTGTCAGACATTCTCTTATCATTTCTAAAATACCTCTTAAAAGTCTGGCCACTTTGTGCTTGTCTCACCTACCATCGATTTCCTGCTCCACCCATGTAAATGTCGGAAATATAAGGAAGTATAAATAAACTAATTATACATTACATAGTAATAATAATAATACTAATATTAAGGTTATTAAAATTTATATTAATAAAATTAATTATCTTATACCACTTATTTTTTACCTTAAGTTTTATTTGACTTACCAAATAAATAGTTATAGATCTCATTCATAAAATTAGTAATAAAAAATATATATTTCTCATTTAAAGTAAAATTATCTTCTTATAAAAAATTAAAATAACACTCTAAATTTATAACTAAAAATAATATTTTTAGTAATAAAATTAAGTTCAAAAAATACCTACAAAATAAAATACTAACACGTAACAATGCAAAAAACAATTACTTATCTGATAAAAAAATTCTTTAAAAAGCCTGATACAGAACTAAAATTCGCAAAGAACCCCCACTTACAAATTCGATAGAACCCCCCGACAGATTTTGCAACATTATCATGTAGTGCCCGTTCCACCACTCCGGGATAGGGGCTGTAACGGTCGCATCACTCAACTGAGATGCGATGTTCTCCTTGTACTATCGACGGCTATTGACAAATGACAACCTAGATTTATGGTGAAAGATTGTGTTTGTTTCATCCTTTATGTAAGAAAGAAGAATGTTTATATTTCATCTCAAGGATCCAACAATGAGCGCGCCTCATAAGAGATATTTTGACAAGCTCCTATCATAGTAAAACAAACAGAAAAAAAAAATAAACTATTACCATTAGTGGCAACACAGCTTTATCTTGCAGTAATATTAAATATCAAAAGCCAAGGCAAAGTTTGCACTATATCTCTTCAGTTTCCAGATAAAGCAAAAATTTGAAACACTACAGACATCACATGAATGAGCCAGACTGCTGTAAGAGGAAACTATAATTTACTTTACAGGTCGACATACACTAGTCGAGGAGAAGGTTGACCAATGCTTATTAGTGCTTCATCTTGACCTGTGATCAGAAAGCTCTTTTAAATTATCCTGCTCCTCTTTGATGCATGGTTCATCCACTGCCATGGAGTCCACCCCCAGCACCTGTAAAGAAGCAATTTTAATACCATCGGAGTGATCTTAAATATAAGAAATTTTTAGTTTATGAAGGCCAAAACATTCAACCTTGGAGCTTGCAATCTCCTTGAAAGGCGCGAGAAAATCTCTTCCACAGTCTAGATGTTTATGATAACTTTCCTGAAATTTAAAATATGCTCTCAATTTGTCACCTAAAAGTAATTAGTTCATCTTAAAACTGGGAAACTAGATAATCACTGTACTAGCACTTCATTTAGCAATATGAACAAGGAGACAAGTAACATAACCTGAACCCTATCACTAGGAAAATATATAAATAAAAGGAATCCAATTTAAAATTTTATAAAATATATTAGGATTTGCTTGAAATGATACGCGTCACATAAATGAAATTATACTCAGAAAGTTGCATCTTTAATAAGAATCCAATTGGTTGTTGGACAAATCCTTATCATGGCTGTAAATTCTAAACTTCAGTGACAAGTCATCAGCAAAGAATCGAAATGAAATATGATTCTAATTAAATTCACTATACTGTACTTGTTACTTATTCTGATGCTTAATTCATTTGATTTCAATAATATTTAAAATATTATTTGAAACATTTTTTCCACTGTTACAAGGACAAAGAAAACAGGTTGGGACATACTGCATCTTTATGCTCTGCTTCAACACATTCACTTTTCACCCTTCTGCGAGGTTTGCTGTAAAAAGCAGATCTGTTAAAAGATCCTCGAAAGACACTAACAAGATGGGCAGCAAAAGCACAAGAACTTACCTGTCATCATCAATCTCCCTGTCAGAATCAGGATCCCATCTTTCATCTCTATCATCTTGATCTTCGTCTCTCTAAATATGAATAGTAAGTAATTCTCAACATTTACTCAAGCATTGAGCAAACACAATAATGGTAAATGAGAAAAACAAATCTATGAAAGTAAAAACACAAAGGATCATTTGAGAATGCTCATATATGCTAATGAACACGTGGATATTTTTTAACTTTTAGATGTTCTAGACAAATTTCAGATTTTAACGTGAGACGTGATAATTGCTTTTCTAAAACATGTTTATAGCGTGGGCAAGTTTCTGACGAGTTTTTTCATGATGGATTTTTGCCAATAAGCTTCCTCTAAAATAAAATAAAAAATCAGAAGATTTTTCCATTTCAAATGCAACCTTTGCAGTTTGGATATTGGACAAAGTTAAAAGTAGTAACTCCACTAGGATGCAATAAATCTAAAAAATGAGAGAAATATCTATTTCCTGAACATGGTAACATAATTTGCACCTTTTTCAGTTACTTCGCAATCATATTTACATGCCAAAGGATATTTAATACTTTTCAATACATATCTGAGAGAAGTGGGGAACTACTTTAATAAATGATTAAGAGATGATATAACAAATTAGTTGGAAACAAAGTGTATTGTATTTGTCAGTAGACGCAAAACCAACCTCTTGTAGCTCTGCATCAGGTGGTCGCTCCTGGAATGGGACACTTGGTGCATGTTGAAGCCTAGATAAATTATCAAGAAGTTTTGCTCTTATTTCATCCAATAAAGGTCGAGAGTTCTTGTTTTCCATGTTACTTGGAGCAACATGAAGAGTATAGTCAGGACCAAAATATTCATAATACTCATGTTGAGGCATCTTATCATCTAGTTCAATCCCAAGAGCAACGCTAGTCTGATCAACAACCAATAGAAATTTGTTAATCAGAGGACACTTTCTGCTTAGAAGATATATATAATATAACTTGGCACAAATATCAGGTATACAGATCAAATCAACAGTCAATAGTGCAGATACTGATTCCCATATATTAGGTTTCAATAGAACTGCTAAAAACCAAAAAACATAGGGAGGCATACCTCCACTTTTGTTCTGTTACATGTTTTCAGAAGCCGTTTTTTAATAATGATATACAATTAAAAGTTTACCAGTGCTTTGAGTTGTGTGCACCATAGAGCATTTTTCAAACTATAGAAAAAGTGTAAAAGTTGAACTATTGTGATATCTTCATTGTTTATGTCCATTGCAGAGGAGACTCATAATCAAATTATAACTGAGCACTGAATTATCAGGCATCAATATTCATCCTTTTAAGCGAGACAATAAGATAATCCAACTAGGACAAACACAAGAACAATCACCCAACACAATACCTCATAACACCAACAGCGTGCCACATTTCTTATTGTATAGCCACCTCCCCCGAGCAATAGAAGAGGAACATTAAAAGATCTCATATATCTGACACACTCTGCATGACCTTTTATGGAAAGATTGAAACAACCTAATCTGTCCCCAGATAAAGAGTCAGCACCACATTGTAATACAACAGCACCAGGCCTGAAAATCTCCATAACCTTTCCCATTATTGGCTTAAATAAGGACTGATAGCTCTCATCATCGATTCCATCATCCAAGGGAACATTAAGTGAATAATATTTCCCTTTACCATATCCAATATCACGAATATCACCTGTTCCAGGAAAGTAATCCCCAAACTTATGAAACGAAACAGTCATAACCCTATCAGTGGTGTAAAAAGCCTCCTCTACACCATCACCATGGTGGATATCAATGTCCACATATAGAACACGCTGCACATGATAAAGAGATGCAGATTAATATGATAGACCACTTAAGACAAAATATTTAATACAAAATATATAACATTAATAGAATTATAGAAGGCAATGTCTCTTGCAACCCACATCTTAAACAAGTTCTAATGTAACACGCCAAATTAAGGCAATAATCAATGTCTGCCTCTTTAAAGTAAAATAAAAATGCACATTAAATCCCCTTCAACACCAGAAGGGAATCTCTAGCTCAAGCATCGTTCTCAAGGACAGGAAAAGGATGAATGGGGCCTGTCAGTGGGATCGTCTTCACCATCGTTTGGTCTAATATCTCCTCTGGCTCCTGTGTGGCAGCAATGGCATCATCAACCAGCAGGCAAAGGATGAATGGGGCTGTCAGTGGTTGCAAAGTTTTCGTTGTGAAACATGAAAACATTATGAATTGTAGTTGCAACAGGTAACTCTAGTTGGTAAGTTGTCAGCTCAATACAATCCAGAACCTTAAATGAACCATAATATTTTGGTCAGAACTTGTGGAAAGTAGGATTATGCATGGAATTTTAGCTGTAAGGCTGCAACTTCAAATAAACAAGATCACAAATAGAAAATACTCTATCACTGCAATGTTTGTTGGCTTGCTGGGACATGCAGTTTTGGGCAAGCAACAAAATAAAATAGCAAGAGTTGATTAGCAGCCTATCTAGCCATTAAAATCTGTCAACTGCTGCATCTGTGGACTCCCCAAGCAAGTAAGGGAGGTGTATAGGAGGAGCTTGGCCATAAACTCAAAGTAGTTTGAATTTCAGCATGGAAGTTTGCATTATACCACCATTCAGCTAGAGAAAGCCAATGAGACCAAGAGGATGGCTTCTCATAACACATGCAACGAAGGTAAATCTCAAGGCATTTATTGAAAACCTCGGTTTGACTATCAGGTTGAGAGTGGTAAACTATAGACTTGTTCAATGCCACCCCTTGGAGTTGAAAGAGATCACTCCAAACCTTACTACGAAAAATGGGATCTTATCACAAGTAATGGAAGTAGGCATCCCATGTAATTTAAAGATGTTATCTAGGAAAACTTGAGCAATCTCAAGTACTGTGTAAAGTTGTGACAGTGGCAGAAAATGGGCATATTTGCTCAATCTGTCTACAAGCACTAGGATTACTTGCATCCTAGCAGATGAAGGAAGGCCATGCTATAGAATCCATGCTAATAAGATCCCGAATCCTATCAGGGATTGGAAGAGGCAGTACTAGACCCGAAGATGCTGCCAAGTCTGGTTTACATTTCGGGAAAATATCACATTTTCTAACATAATGTTGAATGTCCTTGAGCATGCCTTTTCAAAAGAATAAAGATTTAACTCTTGTTGTTACATCTCTTCCAGAATAGTCTCCTAACGGGGAATCAAGCAGCTACTTGAGAATGACATCTTTTATTGCCAAGTAATCACCAATAACCAAGTTGCCTTATCTTCTCAGTTCCTCTCAATGCCATGTGAAATTAGAGTCAGAAGTAGGATTTTGTTTTAAGTCTAACATAAGTCATTGCAGCTCAAGGTCCAAAATCCAAAACAACTTTAATTTAGTCCAACAATCCTTATTGAGCATTGTCTAACATTAAGGTAATAATTCGGCCCGGTAATTCTTGAAAGATCTTCAGCTTCTATATTTTACTCACTCCTTTGTATTGAATAACGAAATCGAAGCCTATTCGTTTGAACATCCATTCCTGCTGAAATGGAGTGTTTAGTTGTTGTTCCAGCAAAAGCTTAATGTTTTTCTAGTAGTCTTAATCCGAAAAAGGACCATGTCACAATTAGGTTCCTCATTTCTGGATGGCATATACAAGCAAGGAGCTCCATCTCATAAATTAAATGGCCTTTTGTTTGGGACCAAGAGATTTACTAATATAGGCAATAGTATGATTATCTTCCATCAAGACAGCACCACTACATTTGCCCGAACCATCAGTTACCACATAGCATGGAAAATTTTGGAAGTGGCAAAACCTGTGTTGAAATTAAGGCCCCGCTTGAGATTTTGGAAAGCCTCGAGAGGCTCCTTAAACATAGCAAATCCCTCCTTATGCATGTCAATTAAAGGCTTAGCAGTTTTGCCAAAATTAGAGACAAATCTTTGATAATAGCCACTAAAACCAAAAAAGCTCAGTTGTTTGATGTTTTGTGGTTGTGGCAACCTGCCACGGCTGAAATCTTGTAGGGTTTGGTAGGCACTCCATCTTTAGTGATAAAGTGGCCAAGGTATTCCACTCTTGCAGCAGCAAAGATGCACTTGTCCCTATTGACAAAGAGCTTATGGTCCCAAATAGTTTTAGAAAACAAATGGAGATGGGAAACATGATCCTTGACAGTGGGGTTGTACATTAAAATGCCATCAAAGAAGATTATGACAAAGGATGAAATGTGGTTCATAAGAGCCTCAAAAAGTGGCAGGTGCATTAGTGTGCTCAAATGACATCACAAGGTACTCAGAGTGGCCAACACGAAGTTTAAAAGAAGTTTTATATTCTTCCCCTGTTTGCATTATGGCATGATGATAACCAGATTTCAAGTCGAGCTTAGAAAAGATAGTAGCACCACATAACTCATCCATGAAGTCTTCTATGAGTGGAATGGGGAACCTATCTTTGATAGTAAGTTGATTGAGCCTGCTATAATCAACACAGCTTCCAAGAACAAACTTTTTTCTTACTAACACAACCGGAGAAGCAAAAGGTTTATTGCTATGCTGAATGATTCCCTGCTATAGCATATCCTAGACAAGGTATCTACAATGTCCTTTTGAATGATGGAGTATCTATAATCTCACATTTGAGCACCCTGTTGTATAGCCTAAGAGAATGATTTGTTTTTAATGAGTTTGATACCCAAAGTCTTAGCACCTCAAAGCACAAACTTCTTACCCTTGGTCGTAAACTCCATTTGTAGTTTAGAGAAATCCCAGAAAATTGGACCCAATGAGGTGAGCCACTGGATGCCTAAAATAAAATCATAGCACCCCAAAAGGAAGAACAATGACATCATCTGTAAAAACTATTTGCTGCAACTGCCAAGTAAATGCTTTACACATGAAACAAACTTATAATTTATGACCACCCTCAGTTGAGACTACCAATGCATAAATTTCTCCAATTTGCAACCCATTTTCTTGGCCACATCTAAATCCAAAAAATTGTGGGTGCTGCCACTATCAAGTTAAATATGCAACAATATTTTGTTGTGAAGGCCAATTACTTTCATAGTGTGAAAACTATAATTCCCTGTCATAGCAATCATAGAAAGTTGAGGAGTCTCAACTGTAATACTGTTCACAATCGACTCAGGTTCAGCTTTGCCAGTTTCTGCAGTACATCCACCTCCATCACTAATACTAGAGATATAATATGTTTCAGCTGATGGACTAGTGGAGATTGGTTTGTGGAAAAAGGTGGTTTAGCAGGGGGATTAGTGAATTTAGTGGGAGAGACTTGGTTGTCACCACCATGCTTAAGGATAGAAGCTTTGGCAACTTCATGCAGTTTCACAAGGTGAACTGCATGAGCAATAGAGTTGGGGTTGAACATCCTGATTGTCATCTAGTTTTCATGTTTCAATCCAGCCAAGAATATGCTCAAATTGTGTTCAGGAAGAAGGGCTACCTAAGTTAAGACAAGCTCAAAATCATCCACATATTCTTGTACCTTGCGTGTGTGTTTCACTTGAATTAGAGTAGTGAGCAGGTCATTATAAACTTTGCCAAATTGTTAAGCTACATCAGCGATGTATTGAGACTAGGAAGGGTTGATCCCAAATTTGTTATGCATATAGTTGAGATGCCACTATAGGGCAATCCCATTGAGGTGGATAGAGGCTAAACGGACCTTACAAGCTTCAGTTGGGCCATCGAAAGAAAAGAACTAGGTGCACTTATACGACCATTCTTTCACATTCTTACCATCAAACCATGGGAATTCCACCTTAGAGATGAGGGTAAAATAGGTGTGGGTTTCAATTCAGTTGATGAGGTTGTTGGTGGAGAAATCATCATTGTAGTTTTAGATGGATCGAGTCTATAATAAGCTCTTGATTTATTCCATTTTGGCATCCAGATGATCCAAACAAGCCATACTCTCAATTTTTCTCCAATCAAGTATTTATTTCTTGTTTCTTCTGGAGCTCAACCATTGAAATCTAACTTCGAGTCAGAGCAACCATTGCCAAAGAATCAATCAGTATCTATTATACCAATTGGGACTAGCTAGATATTCAAGGAGTAACCTGAGAATAATCTAGCTCAAAATAGGGATTCAAATGTCATAATGGATTTTGTTGTAAGGATCAAAGCTATTGACTGCAGAGAATAATTAGAGAAGAAGATAAAATTTTACTAAAATGATGTATCTAATTTCATTGACCATCTGACTGTAATAATGTTAGTAGAAAGTGGATTTGAACCTAACTCAATCTTATAAAACCGGCTTATGGGGTGAAATTTGCACTCCACTTATATATTATAGTTTGGTTTCATCTGTAGTTAATGGGAGATCTCTAACAATGCTCAAGTTGGATACAATTGCTTAACAACAAGAAGCAAATTCTAAAAAACTTTAGGACACCTCAACTTGGGCATGCCTACTACACGTGCTCACAATTCGTTTACAAGTATTATTAAGGATCAGAAGTATGTTGTGACTATGAGAAGTGTTGAGCCTCAAGAAATCTCTCCACTCCTCCAATCAGCCTATCAGGTCAACCCTTACAAAGACAACATTTTTTACTCAATTAATTGAGACTCTTTTCATTGACCTTGGAGAAGTTTTCCCCAACTACAATTCCTCTTCATTTCTTTGGGCTGGGTTATGTGATTAACCATAGTCCATGTCTAGTTTCGTAATAGCCATGCATATTTCATATTATTTGCATCATCTTCAACCCAAAGATGCAGATGCTTTATATACTAGCTTCAGTGTGGTATGTGTTCATCTTCGGTCGACGTAAATCCAAATACACTGTTAATTTCATCTTCCATACCATTATTAGTCATCCAGTTTATTCCTTGCTTCTCCATTCACTCCATATATGCAAGTGGAGTAGTATGTTGCAACACCAACTCTTTGAGGAACTCCATCAAAGAGTCCATCCTAGCTCCACAGTAACTACTCACTGACCCAAACTCAAAACAAGGCAAGTTAGACCAATAGATAGGTCCTCAAAGATTGAAATGAAATATTGAGAGATAAAGGAAAGAGAAAGTAATTAAAGAAACTATAAATGGTATTTCTTTGCCAAGGGAAGAGTTCCCTTTCCAACTATAGAACAGATAATTACTAAATGTCCAAAAAGAATTCCTACTCACAAGTGTAACAGTATTTATATACTTCTTTTACTAGCTACCACAACCCACTAGCTATTGTAACACATGGACATAACCATTTTTCTCTAGAACATACTTACTTCTTTATTCTAAAATACACTTTCAATTTGGGAACCTCTTGGTTCCAAACTCATGCTACGGAACTTAGCAGTTGTTGGTCATATTCATATATGGAATAAATTCAATCTGAGTTAAAATTAGAACAGTCATGCATCAATGATATAATGTTGGAGATTAAATTTGGGAAACCTCATGTATTTTGAGAAGTTCCAAAATAGCCAGCACAATGTCATTAACATAGCAAAACCCAGAAGCCTCACACTTCTTTGCATGATGTAGACCACCGGCCCAATTTATTGCAACATCACATACTCCATGGTTCAATTTTAGAGCACCACCAACAGAACCTCCTGCATATGTCTGGCAGAAAGAATAAAGACCATCAAATACAGGGCAGTCTTCACCAACATTAAACCTCTTCAACTGTCTCAATTGATCTTGCTGTGTTTCAGGGGTGATGCCTCTCAAAAATGCCACATAATCATCAGCATGGAACTTGCAGAGGTCCCTATCTTTGGCAGCCGTAGGCTTCAGAACCTGCATGTGTTGAAGCAATCCGTAGTGGGCTAAAAGAGCATGCGTCATTCGAATCCTATGTGGTTTCATTGGGTGCCCCTGCCCATAATAATAGTTTCCAACCTCTGGATCATAGAAATATGAAACCTTTCTCTTCACACCATCTGACCCTGATGGAAGGGAATTTCCTCCACTTTCCATTACACAATCTATAAATTACCACAAACAATGTTAATCAAGAATAATAGTAGTAGTAGTAGTAGTAGGCCAAACAAGCAAAAAATCAGTAATTATGAAGCACAGACACTAAGTATTTAACAATCTAAGATCATAAGGAAATTCAAAGATCATACACTGATCCATAATAACCAAAGTGACCAAAAAATTATTCTCTTGACAGCTGAACACCAGCAGAAACAAATACAAACTAACTAGCCTTTATAATTACAAATTGAGACTTCATTTAGAACCCTCAGACCTCACCGCCTTAGTAATGCAGTCAAGCAGAGATGGGAAAAAAGGGCAGAGTTTGAAGTTTTCATTTTTCAGCCTCCGGATATTTAGGCTGAAGAAAGAAAATAAGATCTGGAAAGGGGTGCCATTCAACAGAAATTAAACTGCAAAAAGAGAACAAAAACAGAAGGGAAACACGGAATGTTTCAAATGATTAACTAGTTTTGAATAAATATGATGACTTTATAACCAGGAAAAAGTAATTATTGGTCTCCACAGTGCATATAGTTTCAGGGGAAAAAAAGAACAAGGAGAAATGTAGATCGGTGAAAAATCCAGGTCATGGGGTGGGGTTGACAAAGAGAAATCTCACTTTAGTTCTAGCAGGCGCTAAGAAATTCAGATAGTTGAAGAAGCTCCGGGCTTCAGGCTCCGCCTCTGAAATGGATATTCAATTTGCTACTCGCAGAGTGCAGTGGACTGTAGAGGAGAGGATTTGAACTGGGTAAGTTTGGAGACCGGGAGTCTCCTGTATTTATTTATATTTTATTTTGATTAATTATTACTAATTAGTATATAAGTTTAAACAATTAATAACATTTAATATTTTTTAAAAACAAATAAATAAATAATATAACCGTTAGCATTTACGCTGAGAAACTACACAGAGCAACCAAGTAGATCAATTCCGATAGTTATTTTTCGTTTGGAACCTATTTTCTAATATTTAAATGTGTCTCAAATCTTTTTACTTTTTGAATTTGAAAACAATATATTTTCGTATTTCTAAATTCTAATGGTTGGTTCATAATTAAAAAATAAATAATTGTGAATTCTTTTAAAAGTGTTTTTACTTGTTAATAGATTTTAAATATATGAAACTTAGTCAAATTATTAAGGATAACCAAAAATTAATTATGATCTAGTTTATATAAATAGATGAGATCAGATTGTCTCACCAATTAAAAATAAAAATGAATGACAAAGTTTAATTTAATCATATAAAAATAAAAATAAGTTGACAAAGTTGGATCGATAAGTCAAAAAATTAAAACAAATCATTTTAAAAAATTAATTTAAGTAAATAAATTTAATTAAAGGGTGTAAAATATTTTAACAAACAATTTGAATTTTTTTTTAAATGTTAACTTTTATTAGTATTAAAAGAATTAAATTCATAAAAAAAATTAACAATAATAAAATATATGTACATATAATTTTGATGTTTCTTCTAAAAAGAATATCTTTAAAATACACAATAAAAAAATAAAATATAAATGTTGTATATAATTATTTTTTATAAAAAAGGATGAGTTAACCCAGTGGTTAGACCGATGAATTATGGTAAAAATTATCTAATCTAGTCGATCTCATTTTATTATCTTGCATATTATAATTTTATATTTATATTTTTTATTTATTTCAAATATATATATGAAAAAAATTAAATTATTTTATATATTAAATATAATTATATTAAAATTGGGAAAGATGATTAATTATAATTTTAATTAACTATATCTTGCCTAAAAAGTATCAAATATATAGTAAAATGTGTTTTTTATTCCTGTATTATAGAATAAGCTTTAAACTAAGTAATTTATCATGATATATTATATATTTATAATAATGATATATTACATTTATAAAAATATTAAAAAAAACAATTTTTTAAAATATGTGTCAGTAATTACTTACAAGAATACTATTATGTTTGATCTAATAAGCTTTTGATTAAAATCATATAATACTAGAATCAAAATTAATAGTTTTTAATTTTAAAGTACTGAAAAAAAAAATCGGAGTAAAAATGTGTATAAAACATTTTGAAACCTAGGAGAATTTGATCCAAATTTAAAGAAAAGAAATATTTAAGTAAGAAAATTTTGGTAGTCTTGAAGAATTGCTTACAACTGGGGTTAAGTATTAGAGGAGCAGTGTGGCAACAACTGTACCAAGACAAGTCTTGGGTCCCTGATGGAGTCCCAAACAAGCAGAGTGGGTTCTTAGTTTTTGTATTTCATGAATCGTCTTCATCTCATGGGTGCCGACCACTTACTCTCAGTTTCTTTTATTCCCTTAGTCTCAGGAAGAAGAAGGGGCGGAATATCTCTTCCAACGCTTGCAGGAGTCCTCAGATGATGACTCCGTACATTTTGATATTGTATGCTTTCGTCTTTCCTTTTTGTTTATTCCCTCTGCCGCACTTTCCGGTTCTTCATTTTTTATAATCTACACTTTGATTATTTAGGGTGTGTTCTTATGGGAAAAAGGAGGAGAAACAAAGGAAAAAGCTGCTGAACATTTTATTCTATCGGCCAAATTAAACCCCAAAAATGGAAAATCTTTCAAATATCTTGGCCATTATTACAGCAGCGTTTTCCTTGATACTCAGAGAGCTATTAAGTGTTACCAACGCGCTGTTGTTCTCAGTCCCGATGATTCTGAGTCTGGGGTATGTTGTATTTACTCATCTGTTCCATTTTAAAGTTCCATAATTACCTTTACATTATGGAAAAATGAAGTGATGATTTTCTTTTCTCACTTAACTCTGATTTTCTTTTTCTCATATCAGGAAGCTCTGTGCAATTTACTTGACCAAGGAGGGAATGAGAGTTTGGAGGTGGTGGTATGCCGGGACGCTTCTGAAATGTCACCCAGAGCTTTCTGGGCTTTCCGAAGAATGGGTTTCCTGCAGGTTTTATCTTTCGATTTCTTCTACCTCTCTAGAACTTAATAAGGCAGAATCACACTTTCACCTTCTGTATATCACTCTTTTCTGTGTATTCTGTAGACTCGCTTAACAACTGCATTCTACAGAATTTTCCTGTCAAAGCACATCAAACAATTTAATTTTCAAATTGAAATTCTTTTGACATCTGTCTATATCCTCAACGAATCTCTCTTTAATTAACTCAGAGCTGACATCGGCCATTTATTGATTTTAATTCATAAATTAATAGGTTCATCAAAAGAAATGGTGTGAAGCTGTTCAGAGTCTTCAACATGCTCTTAGAGGCTATCCTACATGTGCTAATTTGTGGGAAGTAAGTTTCAACTCTCTTTCCTTCATTGAATTTACCTTTCCATTTTATTTTTTGGTTAAAAAAATTTCGTTAGGCTTTAGGCCTTGCTTATCCTCGACTGGACATATATTTTTCTGATAAATATTTAAAATTTTGTTAGGCTCTGGGCCTCGCTTATCAGCGACTGGGCAGGTTTACTGCAGCTATAAAGGTACCACTTTGCTAGGATTACTTTTATTTCATTTGGATATTGATCCCCAATTTCTGTTTTTTCTTATGGGTTCTCCGTCAGTCTTATGCCCGTGCAATTGAGTTGGATGATACAATGGTCTTTGCTTTGGTTGAAAGTGGAAATATCTCTATGATTCTTGGTTCATTTAGCAAGGTACACTTAGCTAATCGTTAGTTGTTATCCTGTTGCCTTTCTTGTCCAGAGTTTGTTGTTTTCAGTGGTTGAATTTCTTCCTTCCATTTTGTGAGATTCATACTTAGAACAACACAAATATGAGTAATAATTAAGTTGATAAAGAGAATAAACATATAAGTCAATTATTATTATATAACTGATTCACACATGAGAACTTGATGATAGCCCTTTCCTCAAGGGTGGTCTTTCCCACTAAGACTGATTCTAACATCTTATATTCACATTAATCATGTAGCTCCATTTCGTTGATAACCCTTTTCTTGCATTGATGGCTCCATCTAACTGATAGTTTTCTCCTCTTGTACCGTTAGTGGCTGCGGGTTTTAACACGGTTCCCAAAAATCAATCAAACTTTTCTAAATTCTTCTCAAACTCAGTAACATTTAAACTTGAGATTTACCCCATATCAAACCTTGATTTTTCAACTAATTAACAAAAATTCAAAACTAGCCCATATTCGAGAATAACCAAAATAATTTAGAAGACATTTCTTCTAATCTACTTGATTAATTAAAATCATACAAGTAAAACATATAAGAAATTAGATAAGTACATAAAGAATTAAGTAAAACATCATAATGTTTATTATCAACTCACTAAGTGTAGAAGAAACTAAAAATCCCTTTGTAAGTTCCTAAAGGAGCAGCTTCAAGGTGACCTCCTCCTTGTTCAAGGAATAAACCTTAACTCAAACTTTCACCTAAAACACAGAGAAAAGGGAAATGAGGAAACTTTTTTGTCAAAAGGGTAGGATTCTACTAGAATTAGGTTTTAATCGGAGTAATATGGGAAATGAGGGGAGATATTTGATGAATAAGATGGAGGAAGAAGGGGGATATGGGGAAGGAGTAGAATCGTGAGGGGGAAGGGAGAAAGGGGGCTTCCAGCCCTTAATATATAATATAATAATATTATGATTTAACCTTAAATGAAACGGTGCGTTTCAACTGTATCTAACAAATATATGATGAAGTTGTTCCATTTGTGTTGAGCTGTTTCTATTTATTAATGATATGTTAAAATCTGAGCTTTTCTACATGAAGGGAGTTGAACAGTTTCGACAAGCTTTGGAGATTTCACCACAGTGTGTACCTGCACAATATGGACTTGCTTTGGGGCTGCTTGGTTGGGCAAAAGATTGCATCAACCTAGGAGCATATCGATGGGGTGCTTCACTGTTAGAGGTTTTTCTCTTCAATTTTTTTGTTTTTTATAATTTTTACGCTGTTTCTTATTAAGTTAAGTTGGACACTTCCATTTTGTCAACATTTAGGCGACATCATTGAACTAACTGCAGGAAGCATCTGAGGTTGCAAGGGCAAGTGCTTATTTTTTTAGAAACATCTCATGTATTTGGAAACTACATGCTGATATTCAGGTATTATTTACTTTTTCAATTTCGAAAAGCTTCCGTTGCTTTAATTTTTTTTTTCTATTTTCAGGTATTATTTGTTGCGGCAGTGTATTAAGTACTTGTCAATATGTATGATGGCATGGATTTTTTGTCACGTCTCATGTATTATTTTTCAATGCTATTTTATTTTGGTCTGTTGTAGCTTGCATATGCTAGATGCTATCCTTGGATTGAGGATGTCCAAGAATTGGAATCCAATAAGGAAGCTTTCAGAGCTTCTATCATTTCTTGGAGGAGGACCTGTTTTTTGGCTGCAAGACATGCAAGGTTTTCGTATCAACGAGCCCTGCACTTGTCTCCATGGCAAGCAAACATATATGCTGACATTGCTGTGACTTCAGATCTTATAGAATCACTGGACAAAAATTACAGACAAGACATAAATGCACGGTATGTTGTATGCTGTCAAATTATTTTGAATGATCTTTTTTACTATTGTGCTCCCCTTAACTTAGTTGTCAAAGCAGGCAATTGGCAGAGAAGATGTCTATGGGAGCCTTGCTACTTGAAGGTGACAATCATGAGTTCTGGCTGGCATTGGGATGTTTGTCTGATCATAATGCACTAAATCAGCATGCTTTGATCAGAGCATTGCAATTGAATGTATCTCTAGCTGTAGCTTGGGGATATCTTGGGAAGGTATTGTCATGTGTCATCAACAAACAATAACAACCTGACTTGATAATTTTCATTGTCATTAGTGGTTGTTCCGATAATTGCTTTTCTGGAAGTTGATATTGCAGAAAAAATAAGGAAACTTAATAATTGAAACTGATTTCTACAGATGGTATCAAAAAACGGCCATGATGATGCCATGGCAGAAATCGGTAACAACCTGAGTTGATAATTTTCATCGTCAGTGGTTGTTCCCATAGTTGTATTTTTAAGAAGTTGATTTGGCAGAAAAAAAGAAAGAAAGTTAATAATTGAAATTGATTTCTACCGATGTTATAAAATAACAGCCATGGTGGAAATTGGTAGCATTTTTTGCCTGCTTTCATAGCATGGCTGTGGCAATGTGAGATTTCCAATGTGGCCCATCATGGTCAACGTTGCAGAATGGCAGCACAGAATGGTCATGGCAGAAATTGCACTGCGGACCCGTGCCAGGCAATTCCTTCTAAAGGAAGAAGAAGCTTCGGTTCAGTGCAACCGACCCTATGCAAAATAAATCCTAATTTTTTTTTAAAACTGTTGTGGTTCCATCAATCTGATCAAGCTCAATAGATTTAAAAAAGAAACAGCTTGGTTCATACAATCCGACCCAAACCCCAACTCAGAATTAAAAAAACCTAACCTAACATTTGTGAACTTGCGGTAATGCAAACTAGTTCAGCTACCATAGCCACTGCAGGTAGGCACCAATGACTCTGTCACCACCTGCGACCTGTTAGGCAGCCACCTTCAACCTTTTCTGTCATTATCAAATCACTAGAGCACCACCACCTCCCCTTCTCCCAATGCATTTTCCTACCCAAACTGCAAGGTTCTCATTATTTTTTCTCTTTTCTATTACCTTGTTTGTTCTGCTCTTATTTTCCCCTTCCCTTTCCTCTTTTTTCTTCTTTTCTACTCAATACTCATTCTGTATAAAACTGAAACCACTGAATATCTATTTCCAGCGACCCCAATGGCAATGGAACAAAGCAGTTCAACTTCGTTGTGTTTTACTTTTAATTTATTATTATTTAAATTTATAGACTTGCTATTATCATCAATTGTATGATTTTTTCATCATTTTTGCATTGTAATTACATTTTTGCATTATTTTATATATTTATATTTAATATATTGTATTTTTTTTATCACAATACATTCACCATAACCCATTATGACATCCAGTAGAACATGGATTTCTACTGATAAGAAACAATTCAGATTAGCTCGTCAGAATCTGTCAGAACAGAAAAATTTAGTAAGGAAAAAATAAATATAGAACACTGTTGATGCACAAAAAATCTTGCCAAGTCTGTCCCTTTTCCTATCATTTGTTCTTGCCCCCCTCCTCTCTCCTCGCCTTCTTTTATATTTCACCTCATTCCTTTTCTTTCTTTCCACAATAAGATTTAGTTTGCACTCAATGCTTCTTAGATGGGGTTGATTCCATGCTGCCACCTTCATTTCTCCTAGGCATAATATGGCCTAGTGTACCAATGTTTTTTGTTCTAATCTCATCGTACCATTACAAATTGAAGCTCTACAAAAGGTTGTAGTTGATGATTATCAAGTTTATGTTCCATAAAGACTGCCTCAATAGGCAAATATACCAATAAAATTCCTTGACTAGGTCGCAATACCTGGTTTAATGTTGCACTCATGGCCTCACCTGGTGCCTCCACTATTGACTGAATGATAAATGCAGCAATTTGTACTGGTCTTCTTTCAAAGTCAACTCTCTCATTTTGTTTGTTAATTTGGTCAAAAGCTCACTTTGTGTTTACAAGCTCTTTACAGTTCACCTTGGTGATTAAAATAGAGCAGGTTTTCTCAAACTCGTTACTAAGCTAAGACCTGATTGTTTCCATCCAAACTACCAAATGCATAGAATCATGAATCCCTTCGTTTTGTTCTAACTGTAATCACATTGTTTGTAATTCAAACCTATATCTCGCTCAGTAAAGGATCAATGCCCCAATGTCATAGATGGTATCATTTAGTTTGTCAGTGGAGAATGGAGCACCAGCATGGTTGGTAAAGAATGCAGGGTCATCTTTTAGAGGTTCTCTAGGGGCATTAGAAGCTATGGTTTGGTAAAGTTAGGTAAATTACATCTAAATTGCAGTAGGAAGGGTCCACATGGTAGGAGATTGCAAAGCAAGGATTGTATGCCAACAGTGAGGACAAATTAAGGTTGGTGATGTTTGCATGAGCATGAAGTCACAGAGTTGTTGGAAAATTCTTTTGATGTGCCAAAAGCTTTACCTGTGTGCTTCTTAGCCACAACCTCATATCATGGTGATCCAACAAGCCGTTTGTTGTTATTCGCTCCAGCACTAAGGTGTAATATCACAGCTTGTCCTTGTTACTGTTAAGGTTATTTAGGTTTAAACTTTGTTCTCTAAGCTCGGTGTTTCCCACACTCATCCATGTATCCTGTATGATAATCTCATTACTGTAGCCTTAGTTTACAATCCCATAATCCATGCACACTCTAAACATATAGAGTTAGATCTCTTCTTTGTCTGTGAAAAATGTCTTAGCCTAACATCTTGAAGTGATTCCTATTCCTGTTGATGATCAAAGTACTGATATTCTCACCAAAGCTCTCTCCACAACCTGAGGGGAGATTTTTTAGAATCATAAAAGTATATTTTGTGTTATTATAGTCATGTAATCTTTATTTCAGTGGAAACTGAATATCTTTTATCCATGCATAATAAATGTTGAGTCTATTTAATTTCATATCCAACCCAATGTCCTTATGTTCTCTATTTTAACATGGTATTAGAGTTTATCCTAATGATTGTTGTTGGGTCTATTGTGTCACTTGTGGTTGAGTTGTTTTCAGACAAATATCTAGTTTCATGCTTGAAATGTCCAATCCTCAGTGTATGGGTTGTGTGTTGGAGATCCTACTTCGATTAGACATATAATTAAAATATAAAATATAAATAGCGTGCAAATTCACTTTATAAGCTGGACTTGTTGGATGAGTTAGGCTTAAACCCAATTCTAAGGTAATTGGTAAAGTAAAGACTAGCTTCATGCAATCAAAGGTGATCTATGCTAGAAAATACAGATAGTAAAAGATAAATCTAATCCAGACAGAACCCTATACCCATCGCTGTGTCATCAACTCATGCTCCCTCCTCTCTTCCTGCCCTTAATATCTTGCCTGTTTGTCTTCTTGTTTACTTCACTACCTGCCATAGCATAGGTGTAAGTAATCACCTATTTTTCCTATTACTCACCTCTTAGAGTAAAGTGGGTGTTTAGTTATGCATGGTTTGTTAACATGGCAACCTTTGTGCCTATGGTACATATTTTCATGCACAACATCGAATGAAAGAAAATGGGAATTCTTAGTGCAATTTTTTTAGCTTGTGTTTGTCTAATGTTTTCAGCTATATCGCAAAGTTGGTGAAAAGCAATTGGCAAGACAAATGTTTGATCGTGCTAGAAGTATTGATCCTGGCCTTGCATTGCCATGGGCAAGCATGTCCGTTGAGTCTTGTGTGAGGTATAATTCTGCTTTCATTTATTTTTGCATTATCATATAGCAATAGCATGTAAAAGGTAGTTTAGTCTATATGTCAATTAGGTTACTGGTTTTCTAACTATTTGTCTTTATATAGTAGGGAGCTTGAATCAGATGATGCATTTGAGAGCTGTTCACGGGCTGTGCAGATAATGCCTGTAATTTACTGAATCCTATTAGTTAACATACAATGTATTCATATACATACATACATCCGCACACACACATCCTATTGGGATTTGGTGTTTATTTATCGTTGCTATTGTGGTTGAATATTAGAATGTTAGCGGTACAGATCTAGGATGGAAAAGAAGAAATTATCAGATACATTATTTTAGTCAAATATTTTTCTCTGGAATGTGTTGCATTGTGACTTAAAAAAAATTATCAATTACTGTGCAGTTAGCTGAATTCCAACTTGGGCTCACTAAGCTTGCTTTGTTGAGTGGACATCTCTCGTCTTCGCAGGTTGGATTATATTGTAGATTTGTGATATTCTGTGGTGGTGCCTCTTCTAAAGATGCTGCCTACCTTGAAATTCATGTCAATAATGCATTTACTCATCACAGGTTTTTGGAGCTATTCAGCAGGCTGTGCAGCATTCTCCACACTATCCTGAATCCCATAATTTACATGGGCTGGTTTGTGAAGCTCGAAATGATTATAAGTCTGCTGCTATCTTTTATAGGTTAGCACGTCATTCATTTAACATTGGCTCAGAGAGTATTCAAAACTTACATATCAGTGACATATCAATCAATTTGGCCAGATCACTTTGTAAGGTAAACTATGCTAGAGATCTCTCAATCTTGTATATCTGAAGCCCCTTAATGATATTCACTAACTCATTCTATTTGATACAGGCAGGGAATGCAGCTGATGCTTTGCAGGAATGTGAAAATTTGAAGAAAGAAGGTTTAGATCCAGATTTTGCAATTTACCCGTTAGGGTTCTTCACTTTAATTGTTTTATATATCATACAACTGTTGGGGTTGAAAATGTTAAATCACTCTTACTAAAATTATTCTTATTCATCATAAATTTTTGCTCATAATTCATAAGAATGAGTTGTGAAGTGAATTGAAGTTGTGTTAGTGTGAACAGTGCAAAATGTAAAGCATGTGATTTGGGGATGTTTTCCAAGTTTTATAGTTTAATTTTTTGTGAAGGATATTTTGATTGAGAATAGTGTGATAGTTTATTTGAATTTTCAGTTTCTGTTAACACCATTGTATGGTATATTATTTTAGGGGCACTTGATGAAGAAGGTTTACAAGTATATGCTTTCTCTTTATGGCAACTTGGTGAAAATGATTTGGCTCTCTCTGTTGCTAGAAGTCTTACTGCAACTCTCTCTTCTATGCAAAGGACATCTGTGGCTACATCCATATGCTTTATTTGTAGATTAGTATACTACATATGTGGACTGGATGCCGTCATCACTACCATTGTGAAAATGCCAAAGGATCTATTTCAAAGTTCGAAAGTTAGTTTTGTTATGTCAGCTATCCATGCTCTTGATGGACAAAATCGTCTTGAATTTGTTGTCAAGGGTAGCAGATATTTTCTCAAAAATTATGAAGAAATTGCTGGGATGCACCTTTTAATAGCACTTAGTAAAATGGTATTTTTTTGCCTCTTAATTTTGATTCTTCGTGTTTCCTTTGCTTCCCCATCAGGAAGATAACATGGAAAAATGATATTGTATGGTTTGGACAGGTGAAAAATGAGTCTGATTGCTGCCTTGACATTCAGAGTGGAGTTGCTCACCTCAAAAAAGCTCTTCACATGTTCCCTAACTATAGTTTGATAAGGTAGATTTTTTATATAACGAAGACCAGTATTCAACAGTAGTTTTTTATTTCATAGATTTCAAGTTTCAATTACTCATTTAGTCCAGTATGTGTCAATAAGTTAGGGTTAAGAAAGAAAGAAGGTGAAGAAAGACTAATGAATTGAAATATATATTGATAGGATGCAAATAATACAATCCCTTAACGTAATACTCAAATTTGGTCAAGTACTAGCCCATAGCCCACTAGCATTAATGCTAGTATTAATGTTAAGTACTAGCCCTAGCCCACTAGGTGTGAATAGTAATTTCCGACTGGATACTTAACATTATTTAAAATATTTCCTAGCATGCTTCATGAGGTATGATTTTGGTTTCTGAAATTTAAATATAAACTGTTGAAGCTAATGTGCTACAGAAAATGACAGATGTAGAAAGAACAGACTGATATAGAGGGAACTGGTAAAATGGCAGCATTCTAGTTGCAGTTGTGAATAGTATATATTAGACTTGTATCTTAATAGTTAGCTGAACTATGAACCTCTAGAACCTCTTTCCTCGTGTTCTCTCCTTTCCCACATATGACTTGTTAGTTGGCAATACAATGAAATATAACAAATAACTCTTCCATACTTTTATATTCTAATAAATATACCCTGCCTCCCAAGTGTTTGGAAATGAGTCTTAGTTCGTGTTTTTTTCTTTGCCCCAATTTTTCAATTGATCCAATCTTGCTAGCTTTGCTTTTGCTGACATCCTTCTATTGCACATTTCTCTGGGAGCAGGAACCTTCTTGGCTACCTCTTGGTATCCAGTATAGATTTAAATTGTCATGTGGCAACGAGGTGTTGTAAACTGGACCATCTTGATCTTTCTGATAAAAAAGGTTTCAAATCAGCTGCTGATATTCATGGTGCAGGAGCAGTTTCTTGCTATACCACTGGCAAAAGCAGTCCAAAGTTCACTTTTCCAACTTGTACAAAGCAGTGTTCTAATCATCCTGGAGCCATCAGATACCTGCAGAAGTACTATTTTATTTTCCTTTATGCCCCACAATTGGCCCAGAAATTGATGTGTTAAAATTCCTTTTTAAATTCTTCCAAGTCAGAATATGCGTATATGTTGCTGCTATATCAATTTGTTTCGTTTTATGAGGGGAAAATAAGTATTTCTTGGGGTCAAATTTGAGTACAAGAATTGTAGTTTTCTTAAGGTATCTACACATTATCCACAAGCAAAAGTAATCATGTTACATTTTCTCAAAATTGCAGGTGCTTTCATCAGAAACCATGGAATCATGATGTCCACTATTTGCTTGTTCTTAACTATCTTCAGAGGGCACGTGAACAAAGATTTCCTCAGCATGTTTGTGGCATACTAAATCGTCTAACTCATGTAGCCCTTTCAAATGAATTGTATAGTGGGACAGGATTGTTGTACCAATATAGATACTTTCAATTTCTACTTTGTGCTTCTGAGATCAGTTTACAATGTGGGAATTATATGACCTGTATAAGCCATGCCAAAACAGCTTCTGAACTTGTGCTTCCTGATGATTATTTATTCTTTGCACATCTACTACTGTGCCGTGTGTATGCAATGAAAGGTGATCATCTAAGCTTTAAAAAGGAATTTATAAGGTGCTTGGAGCTCAAGACAGATTATCACATTGGTTGGATCTGTCTCAAACTTATGGAATGTCAATATGAACTGCAAATTGATTCAAATGCCATAGACTTGAACTTTGAAGAATGTGTTAAAAGAAGTGGAAAGTTGTGCAATATGTGGATGGCTGTGTATAACCTAGTGAGAGGTGTGATTTCCTTGCAAAAGAGGGATTTAGTCACAGCAGAAGAGTTCATGAAACAGGCTTGTTCATTAGTGGGTTTTGAGAGCTGCCTNTATGTCATGGTATGTATTTCTTTTTATCAAGAACTTCATTTAACTAACTTTTGCATGCTTCATGGTATCACTTGAAACACCTTAGGGAGCTACATCTGTTGAACTAAAGACTGATATGATAACAGTAGTGTGTGTGTGTGTGTGTGTATATATATATATATATATATATATATATATATTTAGGCTGGGAGAATCAATTCCATACATTAAGAGATTAGAATTAATCCACTTGTAGAAATTATGGAAAGAGAGCAGAATTTTCCGAATAACATATGGATAATTTTCCTAATTATACCAGAAATCTCAATATTTCACCAAATATCTCAACAACTTCAATTTGAATAAGTTATATCTCCTATTCTTTTTATGTAGCTGCAATCTGTATGGAACTTGTTCGACAGTGCAATGGTTCTCAATTCCTATTACGGGCTGTTAGGAGTCTTACCAAAGTACATGAGCTTTCACTTATTCCCTTACCTTTTGTCTCGGTATTGGTAGCACAAGCAGAAGGAAGCCTTGGTTCTAAGGAGAGGTGGAATAGAAACCTTCACCTTGAATGGCATAATTGGCCATCAGGTATGATTACTACTCTTTGTGTATGTGCGCACACCCCGTACTCCATTCAAAAGATTGTCATTATTGTCATAGTTGTCAAATTCAAGAGTTTACGTAAACTTGTGAAAGTTTCCTAAACTCCTAAGACTTTACTTCATATATAAAATTGTGGGTTAAATAAGTTTTTTGTATCATCAAAATTGGCTTTCATTGAAATTGGTAACTCCAAAAATTTTCATTGTTTTTTATTTTCAACATTTAATAAATATGCTAATTTGGTCATGCCAGAAACGTTGTTGCTTTTGAATTAAATAGTGTTGGCATGTAGTCATCCTAATCAGATATTAGCAATCATGGTTGCGTGTGACACTTCAAAGTTAACATGTTAAGATCATTAATTTAAAAGTAATAGAGTAACTGTCAGGACCAGATTAACATGTTTATTAAATGTTGGGATAAAAACACTGAAAAAATTTGCAGGTACCAATTTCAATATGGATCAATTTTGGAGTACCAAAAACTTATTTAACAGAAAGTTATTAAAATATCTACAAATAACATAATAATTCAACATTTTAATTCCATAGTAATGCAATCAATAATAAAGCAAAAAGTCTAGTAGTAGGTTACTAAACAAATTCAAACAACACAAAATAAAACCCAAGTTCATACAAGAAATAAGTTCTTAACATGATTAAATAACTAAATCAAGACAAATATCTTCAAATTCCCATGTTCAATCCTCTAATAATGTCATTTCCAAGATCATCATCACCAACTCCATCATTTCATCACTATCAAGCTCTTCAGGAGATGAAAAAATGTACATCATCATCATTGATATCAGAAGATAACTTTTTAATTGTATTTGATAGAAGAACATGTGCTCTTAAATAAAATACAAAAGAATTTCACCTTAAAATCAATTGACATTAAGTAAAGTTGTTCGACAAATATGTTTCTAGATTTGGATTACTTGAACTTTCTTAATATCATCTTCTCCTTGACGTTGTTCATCTTCGATTTTCTCTCTATCAACATTACCTCACTCTTCCATTATCCATTCATCATTAAACTCAATATTATCAATGGAAGTGCAACAATTTTTCTAATTTGTCTACATTTCAATTTCAAGTTATATATACAACACAAGTAATTCATTTTCTTTTGATGCAAGTGGTTTCTCTCTTTGTATGAACCTAGAATTAAAACATACCACAATTAAAATTTTTTTATTATATAAACCTATCAAAAAAATTAAAAACCACTTCAATTAAGCTCACAGCCAAAAGAGCTACAGGTCAAGCTTAAAACATGAATAATGTTAAAATATATTTTAGGAAGTTTTAGATATTATTCCTACTGTATTTTAATTCGTTATATTTGCTATATCTTGTTATTATTACTAGTATAACAATCCCGCAATTTTAGGGATTTGTTCCCTAAAATAGGCTGTCCTTATTTCCTAAAATAGCCAACAAACTCATATATATATATAT
>BDMB01000002.1:69168-108909 GCA_016859785.1 Macrotyloma uniflorum
ATATATATATATATATATATATATATATATAAAAGGAGAAATATACAAGAAATAAGAAATATATTTTTTTCTCCTAAATTTAATAAATAGCAATCTTCAACTTTGCACATCCATCCCAAACATCTCCCACCATTGTACTGGAAACATAGCCTTCCTACAATCTGTTGCATTCTCCATAGAAAAAAACCGTCTAGCATAATGAAAATCAATAAATTGTATATTAATTTTTTTTCCGTTGTGCAACATCCTTGACCAATCTTCTCATAGCAAATACTTTCACCTTGGGATCATCATTTCTAACATTAGGCTCATAGTGCAATTGCAAATTAAAATAATATACAACTACATGCAAAGGTAAGTTAATTTGGTTTTCCCACCTCTAATAAGTGATTTTCCAAATAGTTTCATTGCTACACATATACCAATATGCTATGTTGGAAATAGTTACATTGCATAACACACAAAATTAAATTTTAAATGAAACAGTTTAGAATATTTACCTTTTCCTAGTATGATTAAAGTTACATTTAGTTTTTTTCCTTTGCACAACCCATATCGTCATATATGAAGCCCATGAGGGATTTTACATTTGAATTCACCAATTGAAGGATTAGCATAAGAGGGACAATAACTTTGAGAAATATGGTAAAGTTCTTCAAAACTGACTATCTAAAACCATATTCTTCCCTCTTGTTATGTTCCAAACTTGCTTGTTTTCCACTCTTCAAAGCTAAACATGCTCATCAATAATGTTTTCTTCTTATGAACACAAGCTAAAGTAAAAAAAGTCTTCACAAATCTAATCATACCTTACCTGATCAAGTTTATTTCTTTTGTGAACTTCTTCAACATGCTAATGAGCATTGTTCAGCCATAAATGAAGGTGGTGATCTGTCATTTCTTTATAGTAACTTGATGAACTTTTAGATGTTTATCAAAATCCTCAAATATCAAATCAATGCAATGGGAAGCACATGGGTCCAATACAAATGCTCCCATTTATGTGTCAACAATTCTCCTACTGCTTTTGAAATTTGCAGCATTATCCTCCAACGAATGTGATAACATTATCCAACATCTTAAACACTTTATTTGTTTTTAAATGTCTGAGGTATCTAATGAGTACAACAGTATTGTCCCCATTGGACTGTTCACCAAAAAGTTACAAATTAAATGTCAACTTTTATTTGTCCATCCATCTCACATGATTGAGCAACCAATTCTCTTTTACTCCTCCCTATTCTGTTTAAGCATTTCAACCATTTTTCTCACTGTTTGTTTCTAAAGCTTTTCTCAAACATCTGGTTAAGAAGATAGTCGTTTACTTCCTATTTTATATCCATATGATTCATATATTAGTTGATCATAAATGAATCATATGAATGTCCCTATTTTGATAGTCGTTTACTTTAATACAAAACTGGAAATTTTTTAGTTGTAATCAATAGGGACAGTAAACGACGATCAAAATGTAAGGGAGCTGACTTCAACTCAACAGAATGGAGATGTCAACAAGTGCGTAGTGCAGATAGTAGAAAACTGTGTCCAGTGAACTTGAAAACGACTCTCGGGGAACTTGAAACTGCAAACATAAATCGAAGAAAAACTGAGAAGAACACCGCAATCACGAAGAACACCAACTATTGTGAAAAGAAACAGTGATAAGAAATCAAAATATTGCGATGAAGAAGAATTGTGATGTTCAATCCCTAATTTTTATTCTATTTCTACGACCCAAAACGACAAGATAGGCAGTGTTTTAATTAAAAAAAATTACAATTGAACTCACCCACTTAGACTTGAACTCACGAGTTTGTTTGAGTCAACAAAATCCTAGGAATCAAGTCTGTTGTCTAAGTTGACTGGAACCAAGGTTCTGAGATGTAAAATCGACTGAGTTTAAGAGTTAACCGCAATTGTGATAACCGTGATTATCATTGCATGTTTCGGTGTGTATTGAGCAAAATTTTGATTATTATTATTCTCAACTTGTCCAAATTAATCGAACTATTATATGATCATGCAAGGTGGAGTTGGATTGCTTTGAGATTTAACAGTTGACCCCTAGCTGATTAGTAGATTCACATGCTGTATTTGACATTGGTGTTTATATAAAATTGGTGGTTTGATACTTTTTGTGGATGTACTGTCTAATGTCTCCTACTTTTTCGTAGAAATGAAGCCTGCGGAGCTTTACTTTCAAATGCATTTGCTTGCAAGGCAGTTGAAAGTTGGGCCAAACGCTACATGTAGCATGGAGTCCACTCAAAGTCCTCTGAGATGGGTTATTCGAGCAATTCACATGAACCCTTCTTGCATGCGATATTGGAGGGTTTTGCAGAAGCTTATGGAATAGACCTGAATTATGAAGCAACACATTTAAGGATTGGGTTATCACGAGGAATCGTATTTTGGCTATGTTCAATTTCTATTACATTTGGGAAGGGGAGTAGTCAAACAAAATTTGTAAGTGAAAATATGGAATACTTAGTGCATAGACGGAAAAAAGCAGGCATAAATGGAAGCGTTTGATACTAAAATACTCTAGTGTACTAGAAAGAATAACCATGAGTACTAGAATATTGATTGTGCCAAAAACAACAACAATGCACGTAGAATACCTATCAACGAATGGGTTGAATGTTGAAACTATTGGTTACAGAGTACTTCATATCGTATTAATGTCCTAGATTGTTTAAAAAATTATCTTAATTGCTTTTCAAGTTTCAATGCTTAAATGCTTTACTTTTATCGAAACATTTTTTACTGCTAAACGAGACAGTCTAGTTTCATATGTGCCCATTATATAGGATCAGTCTAAATTTAAAATGATATCCGTTTAAAAATTTTAAATAATTTATCTTGGTGGATCATCTTATTTCACAATTCTTTAGAATGTTTTTTTATTTTTTAATTAATAAAATAATGTTTTGTTCATTAAAGAAATTGTCTTTAATAAGGACAATTATTAGTGTGAAAAATTTGTTATGTGATTATATAAAATTAAAAGGATGGTATGACTAATATTTAGGTGAATCGAATAAATAATATAATTTAGAGATTTAAATTAAATGAGATACATTCATAAATTAATTTATATTTAATTTTTTTAATAAATAGAATAGACCTTGTCTATTAGATATTATCTGAAAATATTTATATTTTTCTATAATTGACTTTTCTTAAATTAATTATGATTAACTCGATATATTTTTATAAACATATAATTAATTTAGGTAATTCTTCTCGTTAAAAGATGATTCCTTGATGCATTTTATAATTATTTGGTATAATATTTATTTCATTTCACTAGTTTTAATTATTTTATTAATATAAATAAGATTGATTAAATTAAGTATATAATTTTGGGAGGAAAAAGATAATATCTTATATCATATGGTGAGTTATTTAAAAGAAAAAAAATATGATATAATTTTCTTTAATTTCACTTGAGACCCTTAAAAATATATTGATATAAAAATAGTCATAAGTTACTCTTAAGATATTTTATCTTCATAATTAGTTGAATGATCTACTCACGTTTAAAATTTCATAAAAATAAATATAAATAAAAATGTTCTTGGTAATATAAGTTTAACGACATCTACTGCATTATTTAAAATTCATAAAAACAAAATAAATTATTAACCATCATAAATTTATAAATATTATAAGGAATCAAATTTGTTTGATCACATTTGAAAAGTCATATATAAAATTGATTCAAATATATTAAATGAATTATAAAAAATATGAATGAGTAATATTGATATTAATATTTGAATAAAATTTTAAAAATAAAGAAATAAAATTAAAAATTAGAATTCATATTCATATATATATATATATATATATATTTAATAAGAATAAATTTTATATTGACTAATTTATTGATTAAAAATTAAAAAAAAATACTATAAAAAATTTTAGAAAAACTTTTGATATTTCTAATATTATATTTTTTATGATAAAAATAAATAATTCATTTATATTATTAATACCTTTTTATTATTTAATTATTTTTTTAAAGATGTCAAAATTTTAAAATTTAAGAAACTTGATTAACCCTGGTACAATTCAATAATTAGATCAATAAAAATAATTTCTTTTAAAAAGTTATTGATAATCTAACATTTAATGTACCTACGTATATAAATAATGAGGAAGGTAAAAAAATTCAAAAGTAACTCTATTATGTTGAGAAAGAAAGTTATTTTAGAGAAGAAAAATCTTGTTCTTTTTTTACTCTCCAATTATTTTGTTGAAGCTCCTGTGATGTTGCTGGTGTGCGTGAAATCAATCAAAATACATGCTTCAGTTCACCGTTTCCTTAAAAGCCAAAAGAGGGTTTCTTCTACAGTTGCAGTCATGTTTTGTATCAACTTTGGCCACAGGGGAGGAGTTATACTCGAATCTTTTGCGAGGATATGCGCAGGACTCAAACTTGCTCTATGGAAGAGCAATTCACGCTAAAATTATAACAGGGTCTATTCCTTTAACCCTTTTTCTTCAAAACCATTTGCTTAGCATGTACGTCAAAATCGGAGACCTTCCTTCGGGCCTCAAAATGTTTGACGAAATGCCCAGCAGGAATGTGGTGTCCTGGTCCACTGTCATTGCTGGTTGCGTCCGAAATGGCTGTGCTTCCGAGGCTCTTTCTTTATTCAGCCATATGCACCAGGAGGGAGTTACAAAACCAAATGAGTTCACGTTTGTTAGTGCTCTCCACGCCTGCTCTTTAACTGAGGCTGAGAATCATAGGACTCTGCCTCACCAGATTTATTCATTAGTTGTGCGGTCAGGACTTATGTCTAATATCTTCTTACTCAATGCCTTTTTGGCAGCCCTAGTCAGGCATGGTAAATTGGCTGAAGCCATTAAGGTTTTTGAGACAAGCCCAGGCAAGGATACTGTGTCTTGGAATACCATTATAGGGGGTTACTTGCAGTTTTCTTGTGACCAGATTCCTGAATTTTGGTGTTGCATGAATCGTGAGGGTGTGAAACCTGATAACTTTACATTTGCCACCGCCCTCACTGGGTTGGCTGCTCTGTCTTATCTTCAAATGGGAACGCAAGTCCATGCACACCTTGTCAAAAGTGGTTATGGGGATGACCTCTGTGTGGGCAACTCACTGGCTGATATGTATATAAAAAATCGTAAGTTGGTCGAGGCTTTCAGAGCTTTTCATGAGACGCCTAACAAAGATGTGTGCTCTTGGTCCCAGATGGCTGCCGGATGTTTACACTCCGGGGAACCGAGAAAGGCACTTGCACTCATTTCAAAAATGAACAAAATGAGTCTAAAGCCAAACAAATTTACCCTGACAACTGCCCTAAATGCTTGTGCGAGTTTGGCTTCACTAGAGGAAGGGAAACAGATTCATGGCTTGAGGATCCAACTTGAAGGAGACATAGATATTGATGACGGTGTTGATAATGCTCTTCTCGATATGTATGCAAAATGTGGATGCATGGATAGTGCATGGGGTCTTTTTCGATCAATGAACTCCCGTTCTGTTATCTCATGGACAACAATGATCATGGCGTGTGCACAGAATGGCCAATCCAGAGAAGCTCTTCAAATTTTTGATGAAATGAGGGAGACAAGTGTTGTGCCAAATCACATCACCTTCGTGTGTGTCCTTTATGCATGTAGTCAAGGTGGGTTTGTTGATGATGGGTGGAAGTACTTTTCTTCCATGACTCAAGACTATGGAATCTTCCCTGGAGAAGACCACTACGCCTGTATGGTGAATATTCTTGGCAAGGCTGGACTTGTTAAAGAAGCTAAGGAGTTAATCATAAGAATGCCGATTCAGCCGAGTGCACTAGTTTGGCAAACATTGCTCAGTGCTAGTCAGCTTCACGGGGATGTGCAAACTGGGAAACTTGCAGCAGAAAGTGCCATACGACGAGACCAAAAAGACCCATCAACCTATTTGTTATTGTCTAACATGTTTGCTGAATGTAGCAATTGGGATGGCGTGCTGATTCTGAGAGAACTAATGGAGATAAAGGACGTAAAGAAAGTACCAGGAACCAGTTGGATTGAAATCGATAAGATTTAACACAGTAAGAAAAAGCTTCATTTCACATCACTTCTTTTTTTTCAACTTATTATTATGTACCACATCTTTTGTAATGAAGCGATCAATTTAATAACAGGGACTGAATTAAGAATTCACTACACATGTAAAAATTAAATTATATGTTAACTAAATTAAGAATTCAGCACACATGTAAAAAATATAATTATATGTTTTACTTAATTTTTTTTTATGTATTGAAATTAGTTACGTTGTAGTATTGTAATTTCTAACAATATTTTTCAAAATTGAATCCAAACATAATCATAATAATGTCGTAACACAATTAATATGTATTTTGAGGAAAAATATTATAATATCTTTGAAAAAGCAATCTTTTATTAAACCTATTATGACATAAATGAATGAGTAATAAAATGAGAACTCGTTGAGGAACTGGTTTGCTCATTACATTACAATTGTTGAATTACAGTCCTAGTCACATTTCTAGAACATGCAGCACACATAGAGTCTGAGGTAGGGTATTAGGATGAACTAATGGCTACCTAGGTCTAGTTACATTTAGTGCAAGGAAGATACGAATAAAATAAAAATATTGGGTATTACTTTTTATTCCTTTACTCTTTGAAAAGGTTACAAAAAATTATCATCTTAAGCATCAGTGTTTGTCCAAAATATCATCTAATGTTATAAAGTTAAGTAAATATCCTGAAAGATCATACCATATGTTTATGAAAAATAAAAGTCTTCTTAGATTTCGGCACCTTCATCATGGTATTTGCAACAATTAAATTACTGCAACTCAAAGTGTACTCTGATCATGAAGGGATAGACGTGCATCCTTAACCTCTCAATTTCTTACACAGGATGTATACAAAACTTTGACAGATATATTCGATGAAGCCTAAGACTAATGAAAGCAAAATATTAAACGTACATAAAAAAATATCAGCAACACCTAAATGATATCTAAATTAAAAAAATTTTAAAAAAAATGCAAAAAAATAAAAATAAAAACAAATGCCACATAGATTTTCAGTTCATATTGTTAAGTATTCGTTGGGTGTTTGAAAAAAATGATGTACATTTATCAAAGCCAAACTGAAATTCATATTTGTTTCTTAAAACAATTTTCTTAGTTTGTGACAAAACTTGATCTTTATTTAGAGTGTTATGTGTTAGTTTGTGACGAAACTCTTTTCTTACCATGTCTATTTAATGAAACTCCTTTTTATGATTTTATTCCACACATAATTTGAAAATTTAAAAATCTAGTTATTAAGAAAGGTTTGAAGATTGTATTTTTAATTTTAAATCAAGAGAGACATCTAATATTCATAGAAAGTTAATAAAAATTTCAAAATTTAGATATTAGTTTTAATCTTTTTTATTTTTATTTTTTGAGGATAATAATTTCAATTCTTTACTTTTTAAATTAAAGAATTATATAAAAGTTATAAAAAAGTAAATAAAATATCATAACATTAAATCTATACTAATTTATTATTCTTTTCATTTTAAAAGTCGTTAAATTAAAAGCTATTAGAAATAAAAAGGTTCATTCATTTGATTTATTTTTTAAAACTCTACCTTGTATCTATAAAAACTTAAATAACTTTTATAACTAAATTATACTCTCTTTCCCCTATCTAAGTATAATTTGGACAATATTTTAAAAAAAATAATTAATTTATCTAATTTTATTAATTATTTAAAATATATTTTTACTATTTTTTATTTTTATTCTTATTAATTATCATCAAATTAATTAATAAAAATACACATAATCACATCTTAATAAAAAAATATTAAAAAAATAAAATTTAGTTAAATTTTAAAATGTCTTATATTAAGGATTAGTATTTTTTAAAAATCTTTATCTTATAATAGATACAAGAAGTATTGTTTTTTTACTAGTTAAAGTTGAAAAAGATACATGAATTACTAGGAATATTTTTACATGTATTTAATTTTATTTAATTTTTATAAATAGAAAAAAATACTCCTTCCAATCTCTATTATAGGTATTTTAAATAAAGTTACACGGTTAAAAAATAATTAATTCTTTAATTATTTTTTATTACTTTTTATTTGTACCTCTATTTGTACCTCTCTCAGTAATCATTAAACCAATTATAACACTATATATAATCATGTCTACATAAATTTTTAATTTATAAATATTTTCAAAATTATACTTAATAATAATAAAAACAATTTTTTTATCAACAAAATATTAAGACGAAGAATAATAAATTAATATTTTTGTAACAGTACTTTCCATGCAAACATATTATATTTAACTATGTGAATTATATATATATATATATATATATATATATATATATAAACATGATTTGAACTCATTTTTGGTTTTCATAATTTTTTAACTATGTGATTTCGATTCTTATAAAAATTTAATTATGATGGTTTATTTTATTTTTAAATAAAATTACATATTATAAGTACCCCAAATGGGTTTAAATTTATAATTATTTATTCTGTTTGGAAAGAGAATTGTTTAAAAGATTGAAGAAGCAAGGATATTTAATATTTTTTGTGGGTGTATATTATAAGTTAAAGATTATTTATAGAGAAAGAAGGGTAGGGATTGGGGTTGGGGTTGGGGTCTTTGAGTTTGATACGTAAGGTGGATTGGAAATATCTGTATTTGGGAAGAGAAGAGAAGAGAAGAGAAGCGAAGCGAAGCAGTGATGGAAAGGGCGGCACTGGTACGTTGTCTGCCGTGCTCTTCGGTGTTGTGCAGAACATACTTACATTCACACTCACACTCACACTCCTGTCGCCGTTCCTCCATTCCCTCCTTCCCAACCTCTTCAAGACCTTATTCAAGACCTTCTTCAAGACCTTCTTCCTCCTCTCTCTCTCTCCCCCGTCGCCGCTCCTCCATATTGCTTCCCTCTTCTTCCTCTCCCCCTTACTTCCGAACCTCCTCCAACCGCTTCTCTTCTTTCTCCCCTCGTGCTGTTCTTTCTCCTTCTCCTTCTCCTTCTCCTTCTCCTTCCCCTTCCCCAGGTATTCATCTATCTTTATCTATCCGTCCATTTCATCTTTTGGATTTTCAATCTCATTAATTCTATTTCATTTATGCAGTCTTTCCTCAGGTTAATGATGAAGTTGCCCTTCAATTGGGCTTTCAGAAAGTTTCCGAGGAATTCATTCCAGAATGCAAATCGAAAGCTGTGCTTTTCAGGCACATCAAGACTGGGGCTCAAGTCATGTCCGTTTCCAATGACGATGAGAATAAAGTCTTTGGAATTGTTTTCCGCACTCCTCCGTAACTCCGCTTTACATTATCTTCCTTTAACTGCTAATATTTCTTTACCATTCGTATCTACTCATTCTTCTTACTTTACGTGCTCTATTCTACAGGAAAGACTCCACTGGTATCCCTCACATCTTGGAGCATAGCGTCTTATGCGGCTCACGAAAATACCCTTTGAAAGAACCATTTGTTGAATTATTGAAAGGAAGCTTGCACACTTTCCTCAATGCATTCACCTATCCCGATAGGACATGTTACCCAGTTGCTTCCACAAATACCAAGGTCACTTAAATTAACTTTCCTTCATTCTTTAATCCAATGATTGTGTGGCTTCTCACTACTACAACATTGTCATCTTCCATCTTTCTAAACAGGATTTCTATAATTTGGTTGACGTCTACCTCGATGCCGTCTTCTTTCCCAGATGTGTCGAGGACTTTCAGATTTTTCAACAGGAGGGCTGGCACTTTGAGCTCAACGATCCTTCCGAAGATATCACTTATAAAGGTTTCGTGAAACATTATTCATATCTCTTTATCCTTCTGCGCCATACACCATTTGTCCTGCATCAATGTTTCTGGACTCTTATGCATTTCAATAATTTCTAATGATGTCGTATTTGTTGTTTCAGGTGTTGTGTTTAATGAGATGAAGGGTGTCTACTCTCAACCAGATAATATACTTGGGCGTGCTGCTCAGCAGGCTAGTTTTTTATTGCCCTTTCCTTATCCTCTTGTATTTTGTACTGAGCTTTCTCCTTTTCCTTTACTTTTTTTGGTTGCATTTTTTCGTGTACACTGGAACATTTTGTAATAGTCTTTAGATGACTTTACTCTCTGTTGTTCAGCATCGAGTTTTAAATTATGTTGATATTCATTATTGCAATTTGTAAACTCCTTTCTCTGGAACCTAAAATCATATCACATTTTCTAAATTTACTGAATTTGCCAGTTTCAATTTTATATTATAAGTACCAATTATGAGGAATTTTGTGGCATTTTTTTTATGACTAAGTTTATTGATTTCATTGCATGTATCAGGCTCTTTTCCCAGACACTACCTATGGGGTTGACAGTGGAGGTGATCCAAGAGTTATTCCCAAGTTAACATTTGAAGAATTTAAGGTTTGTCTTGAGAATCCTGTTTATAGCCACCAGCATTGTATGATTTAGCGTGATGGGAAAAAAAATATACGTTTTCATTTGCATTCTTACGTTGGTGACCTGTTTACTTCCATATAGTCTACTGTGGATCTCAATTCTAGCTACTGTAAAGATTTATATAGCGTGATGGGAAAAAAATATACGTTTTCATTTGCATTCTTATGTTGGTGACCTGTTTACTTCCATATAGTCTACTGTGGATCTCAGTACTAGCTACTGTAAATATTTGGTTTTCTTAATTTAAGACATCTTTCATTTTAAACTTAATTGGCAGGAGTTTCACCGCAAGTATTACCATCCTAGCAATTCACGCATATGGTTTTATGGAAATGATGATCCAAATGAGCGGCTCCGCATCCTAAGTGGTAATAAGATTTACTTTAACTTGCTCCTTAAATAAAAAGACTAACAATTGAGAAGAGCGGCCTTGTTGTAATGCTCTTGCAGATCCAAGTACTCCTGATTAGAATAAATGCTAAAGCATGTGGTCTAACTCTTGGTCCAAACTCGAAACATATTTTCTCCTTGCTATGACAATCCAAGGATATTTTTGGATGACCTTGAGGGAACTCTTTCAGTGCTCACAAAAGGCCCTTCTGTGTAATGGTCTTCGCCAAGGTTATGACGGCAGCTGAAAGGGTCTTTATAATTTATAGTTATATCAAGCCTAGTTGCTCCCTGCAGTAGTTTTTCTCATATAAATAATAGTATTCTGTGGATAAATTTGATTAATGAAATGACATTGTCACCTTTTAAGACAATATCTTAATCTTTCCCCCTAATTGCATTTTTCTCTTCTCTCTAATAATATTTCTTATTTTATATAAACAAAATATTTAATACCTATTTCTGAAGGTCTAAAAGTTAGGCATTGTGTATTTTTTTGCAATACTGAGGTATAGTAATTAAATCAACATCTACATGTCAAACATATTGTTCTTTTCTGAACATACATTACAACAATAAAAACCTTATCCCATTGGGACAGGTTGACTAGATTCACTTGGTTAAAGACTGAATTCTCAGAGATCTATTCATCATGAGATCTCCCCTTCACAACTTTCTCTACTGTCCTTTATGATCTCCTTCTCCCCTTTTTCACAGGACTAAAAATCATGCAATCTACTCTCCTGATAGGTGCTTCCAATGGCTTTCTTTGTATGTGTCCAAATCACCTTAACTGATTTTCCATCACTTTTCCATAATTGGTACCACAGAAATATCTCCTAGTATGCGATAATTTCATATCATGTCCTTTCTTGTGTGGCCCCAATCCATCTTAATATCCTCATTTATGCTTGTCTCACTTTTTTCTGCTGTCCCTTTATAGCTTCCACCATTCGCTACCATAAAATATAATAAGATTTGCAATAGTACAATAAAACTTTCCTTGAGCTGTTACTAGTAGGTAGCGATTACAAATTACCCCCAATCTCTTTCTCCATTTTAACCATTCCACTTGTATCTTGTGTGTGACATTTTCTCATTAATTTCCTACCATTTTATAAGATTATCCCAGATGTTTAACTCTAGAAAGAAACCTGTTGTGTGACATCTTTTTCCATTCACAATGCATATACTCTATTTTACTACAGTTTCAACAAAATCCTGTTTTTTCCAAAGTTTATCTCTGAAGTTCAAGTTTAGAGTTAATTACTTCTCTTAACACTTCAATCAAAAGTATAATATCTGCCGAAGAATACAATTGGAGATAATCTTTGTATGTCCTTGATAAGCACATTCAATACATGATTAAACAAATTACGTACTTAAGGCTGAGCCTTGATGTTATTTTATCTCAAGGAATGTCCTTAGTCATACCTCCTTGAGTTCTCATACTAGTAGTTACCCCATCATACATGAGATTGTATTGATTTCCCCTTTGAAGATCCTATTCCTTTTTGTTCAAGAGCTTCTGTAATATTTATGGATATGTCTTTCTTTCGATTTATAGGTTTTACTTCTTATGTTTCACTATTTTTTAACACTTGTTTTATGCACTGTTATTTTGCTGGTGGTAACTAATAGAATGAACAATGTGATTTCATGTTTATGATTTAATTATGATGGGTCCAGATTTGTAGCAATAAGCCACTTACTTCTTCCTCTTCTCTGTTCTCCAGAATATTTAGATTTATTTGATTCTAGTTTGGCCTCTGATGAATCAAGAGTTGAACCACAGACACTATTTTCAAAGCCAATCCGGGTTGTTGAGACATATCCTGCTGGTGAAGGGGGAGATTTGAAGAAGAAGCACATGGTCTGTCTTAACTGGTTGCTCTCTGATAAGCCCTTGGACCTGGAAACTGAGCTAACACTAGGATTTCTGAATCACCTTCTGTTGGGCACTCCGGCTTCACCACTGAGGAAAATTTTACTTGAAAGTAGACTGGGTGATGCGATTGTTGGTGGTGGGGTTGAAGAAGAACTACTTCAGCCTCAATTTAGCATTGGAATGAAGGGTGTTTCTAAAGATGATATTCAGAAGGTAGAAGAACTGATCACAAGTACACTTAAAAAGTTGGCAGAGGAAGGTTTTGATACAGATGCCATTGAGGCTTCTATGAATACAATTGAATTTTCTCTGAGGGAGAACAACACTGGGTCATTTCCTCGTGGATTGTCTCTTATGCTCCAGTCCATTGTAAGATATGCTGAATTTTTATGATTTTGAAAATGCACATACTTGTCTGATTAAGATTTATTTGCTTTTGTTGAGGAACAGAATAATTTATTTTGTTTATTTAAGGGGAAACAATATCCTCTATTCATGCATAATAATGTAATGAATATAAACTCATTCACTGTGTATTCGGACACATGGTATTCAGTCCAATGTCTGTGTTCTCTATTTTAACAATTTTGATTTGAATTTGTAGGGTAAATGGATTTATGATATGAATCCCTTTGAGCCACTGAAATATGAGAAGCCTCTTCAAGACCTAAAATCTAGAATAGCAAAGGAGGGCTCTAAATCTGTTTTTTCTCCCCTAATAGAGAAATTCATCTTGAACAACCCACATCAAGTTACCGTGGAAATGCAGGTTCTTTATTACATATCATAGGCTTGAAAAACTATGTTAGTGTGAAAGCCATTTTGCATCCAATATATGCTGGTCGTAATTTATGACAATCATTCCTTTCCAGCCCGATCCTGAAAAAGCTGCTCGTGAAGAAGCCACAGAGAAACAGATATTGCAGAAAGTTAAAGCTAGTATGACAACAGAAGATCTGTCAGAGTTGACCCGTGCTACTCATGAGCTTCGGCTTAAGCAGGAAACCCCTGACCCACCAGAAGCTTTGAAAACTGTTCCTAGCCTTTCTCTACAAGATATTCCTAAAGAACCTATTTGTGTTCCCACTGAGGTTATCACTACTTCCCCTTCAATGAGATAAACATGTTTGTTTTATGATCTGTAGAGATTCACAAGGATTTACTTGCTACATGTAGGTTGGGGATATCAATGGAGTTAAAGTTCTGCAGCATGATCTTTTTACCAATGATGTCCTTTACACTGAAATAGTATTCAACATGAATTCATTGAATCAAGAGCTTCTTCCATTAGTGCCACTGTTTTGGTAAGTATACAGCCTCTGCAAGATGTTTTAAATTTTGTTTCCATTCATCTATAGTTCCTAATATTACTTGCGAAGTTAATTTATTTCTTGGAAACCATATTCAATTTTGGTAGACTAGTTATATTGTCATCAACCTTCCTCAGTCTAGAGCTTAGTTATCAAAATCTATATGTAAAAACTGCTCTTGAACACTATTCCTGCTAAATTCTGTTATATTTTCTTTGCATTTTATTTTTACTCTTATTTAATGTATTTTATGCTTTGTATTATTATTTATATAAATATTGGAGTGTCATGACAGTAAATTGACCAATATCACATTATTATATTACTATAATAGTTAAAAATAAAAATAGTATTGAAGTCGTATAAAATTTTATATCATAAAATAGTATTTTCTGCTACACTATAGTAAAAAAAATATTTAAATCATTATTTATATAATTTTTTTAATATCTTATTAAAAATAAAATATTTAGATAATTTTTAAATTATCTAGATAAATTTTAGTGATTATTTTATTTTAACAAATAATATATGGTGGTGTTATTGTTTTATTATTGTCAACATAAAATAATATTATTAATTTATTGTTAACAGTAAATCTTCCTAGGCTTCTCAGTGAGATTGTGAGAATTGGTCACTTTAGTCCATGACTTTTCTATTAGTTTGTTTGGAAAAAAGTTGCCCTTAAGGTGAACAGATGTATCCCCAGTGCAGGCCAGTGTTACTTTTTGTCAGTGCCTGAGGAAGTGGGAATATCTAGTTGAAGCTCCTTAAACGACAATCAAAACTCCTTAGTTCTTAAGTTTGCAAAATGTCATCCTCTTTAGTTCTTGAAACAAGTAAGAAATAAAGTGGAAAGGGACTAGAATGACTTTTACATTGTCTTGGACTTATCGAAAGTGTATATAGTTCAGAGACTAAAGTGTTTGACACTTACATCTAAGTAGCTAATCTAAGGATTTATCAATCTTTATTTTCCCTTTTGATGTTTATTTCTTCTATTCCTCTTCATAATCATGTGCATATCAAAAGCATCTTTTTGCCAGATAAATAATATCAATCAAGCTTTGTAGTCGGCATCTCATGTTATTTTTGACAGCCAATCATTGTTGGAGATGGGAACAAAGGACCTGACTTTTGTCCAATTAAACCAATTAATTGGGAGAAAAACTGGAGGAATATCAGTTTATCCATTCACATCATCAGTGAGGGGCAAGGAAGATCCATGTACTCACATGGTTGTTCGAGGCAAAGCCATGTCTGGACATATTGAAGATCTTTATGACTTGGTAATTTTATTTATGTAAAAGTTTCTAATTTCAACACACTGACGTAGCCTAGAATTTTTAATTGTGCTAGTAAATCCTAAATGATGCTGCTTTAGGTTAATACTGTTCTTCAAGACGTCCAATTTACAGACCAACAGCGTTTCAAACAATTTGTTTCCCAGAGTAGAGCGAGAATGGAGGTAATTATCAAAATGTTTCATGTAAAGAGAGCACAAAAATGGTAAAAGGTGTGAAAAGCCTCTATTCTAAGTATCTGTATTGTGCATTTCTGTCTATTGTCAGAACCGGTTAAGAGGAAGTGGTCATGGAATTGCAGCTGCAAGGATGGATGCAAAACTAAATGCAGCAGGTTGGATGTCAGAAAAGATGGGAGGGCTAAGGTTGGAAAATCTAGATACTCGTATGACCTATTGCAAGAGTGCATTTTATATATAATTCTTTGTTTTATATCCATTATTGTCATATTCAATGCTTCTATTAATATTCATTTTATTTATTGGATTTAAACACTAATTGTAGTTTAGGAGAAGACGTGAGGAATTATTCTTTCATTGATTAATTGAAGCTACAAAGGACGATAGATAGGCAGAATCGGTTAGAGACTATCTTGCCAATCCGATTATGAATATGATCTTATTCTAGAAAATTATTTAAATTTTTGAAAAAAAACATTCTAATAGTATTTAACTTTACAATCGTGCAAAGTTCACCTGATAGTCAATTCAATAGGTTTGACAAAACCCTTGGCAACCAACCAAGCTTTAGGTCTTTCAATTGATTCATCTATCATTTTTCCTTATTCTTAATCGTGAATCCCCATGTTCATCCCAATATTTCCTTTCCTCTAGGAAAATCAACCATTTTCCAAGTCTTATTATTTCTTTCAAGTGGTCTTTTATCCTAAGAAAATTGCACATTATGTTGTATATAATTCAATTATTGTTGTATGTTGTTGTTTTGTTGTTTAGGTAGTTAGTTGATTGTTAACGAACTTTTTTTAATAGTACTAGAAATAGTAATGATGTATTGTGTGATGCATCTATGTGTGAAAAATAAAATTTCATATTCAGTACATATATCTCTTGTTCTCTTTGCCTTTTCTTGTTTTTGTAAGTGTGTTTTCTAATAAATGGTATCTAGAGCTATCTTGATCGGGGACTTCTGTATGATGCCCACTAACTTGTGAGGCATTCTATTGTGTGAACCCTTTCTTGCGATCGTTTTCTATCTATTTTGTGGATCATTTTGTTGTAGAATTCTGCAAAGTTTAGAGTGAAAATCATGGTAGGTTCTAGTGGACCTTTTCCTGCCAACCTGCCAATTCTTGATGACAAGAACTTTGATCAATGATGTATTAAGATGAGTGTTATCTTTGGTTTCCAAGAAGTGTTGAAAATTGTGAGTGGCATTCAAGAAGTGGAAGGTGCTACATAGGTGGAAAGGGCAGTTTACAGGGAATCTAAGACTTGATCCATCAATGTGTGGATTCTACCAATTTTGAGAAGATATCTTCAGCCAAGGCTACTAGGGATATTTTGAACAAGTCATATGGAGGTGCTGATAAAATCAAGAAAGTGAAGCTTCAATCCCTTAATAGACAATATAAGTTGCTTTTCATGGCTGAACAAGGATTAGTAGGTGATTACTTCAACAGAATTCAAGTGTTGGATAACTCAATGAAGGCTTGTGCGAAGAAGTTTTTAAATTAACAAATAACTGAAAAGGTTTTAAGAACTTTGACTCTCCAATATGACCATGTTCTGGTGGCAATTCTCTTGAAGCTCATCGTCAAGGGATTCCTTAGAGAAGTGTTGAGAGGCTGCAGTTCAAGCTTTGCAAGCACAAGCCTCTTTGAAAAAATGATGGTGGAGGTGACATAAACAGGAAGGGAAAATGGAACAAAGTGCAAGATTTGAGTGAAGGTTCTAGCACGTCCTCAATTTACCACAAGAAAAATGGAGATCATGGAAAATTTAGCAAGGATGTGATCAAATAGAGAGGAGTAGAAAAAAGTTTGAAAAGACGAATATACAGTATTATTTTTGCTAAAAATGGGATCATGTTGCCGATGAATGCTATAGCAATAAAGGAAAGCAAGTGAAGGAAGATGAAGCTCAAATGGGAAAAGGTGATAATGATGATTGATTTAGTTCATGTTCTTCTCATGGTGACAACATTTGATTGTACCATATCTGATTATTGGTATATGGACACTAGGTGTTCAAATCACACGACTAGGAAGAAAGGGTGGTTTGTTAACCTTGACGGAAGAGTCATAAGAATGGTGAGTTTGTTTATAATAGCATTGTTATAGCTAAAGGGATGAGCAAAGTTTTGATTCAAAGAAAAGATGGAAAGCAGATGTTGCATATGTGCCATAGATGAAGACCAACTTATTAAGCTTTGGGAAACTATTGCAGAAAGCCATTATGGAGCAGAATACGATGAAGGTCTATGACAATAAGAGAACATTGATTTTGAAGACTCCTTTATCAAAGAACAAAACCTTAAAAATTGGAACTCATATTAGTGAAAGTCATTCCTTTTTCGCTATTATGGAAGATTGGAGTTGACTTTAGCATCAAAGATCTGGGTATCTAAATTTCAGAAGCCTGAGTACACTAAATATTAAAGGATGGTGCATGGTTTGTCCTCTATAGCAACCAAAGGAGTTGTGTGAAGGTTGCCGCCTCATAAGCAAACAGACCAGAAATTCCTTCAAATCCAACATTCCAGCAACAAAAACATTGTTGCAAGTCATCTATTCAAATTTGTGTGGTCCTATGGAGGTATTTTCACTTGGAGCTAATTGTTATTTCATTTCTTCTGTTGATGGTTTTACAAGAAAATTATGGGTTTATTTTATCAAAAGGAAAGTGAGGCATTTAAGGTGTTTAGAAGGTTCAAAGCAATGGTGGATAAGTAATGTGGGCAATCCATCAAAGTTTTTAGAACAGATGGGGGTGATGAATACACCTTAAATGGTTTTCATTCCTATTGTGATAAGGAAGGAATAATTCATGAAGTTATTGCTCAAGTAAGCTATTAGAGTAGTGGTTTCTACAACCACTTTTATAGGTTGCTCATTACATCAACTTGGTATAATGTTAGCCTTTTTAAATGGCCCCTTGGCCTAGAATAAAACAATATTGCTTCTTGTTGCAGTTAGGCTTTAGCAAGTGTCAATAAAATATGGAGTTTATGTGAGAGCTATTGTAAATGTTTTGTTGACATTTTTCCACTATAGACCTACTAGTTGTTGACAACAATGTACTAGAAATTAACAAGTTTAAAAGGAGAATTATGTTTGAGTTTGAGATGACAGATCTGAGATGATTATCCTATTTTTTGGGAATGGAATTTGTCTCTACTAGTAATGGAGTTTTCATGCTTCAAAAGAGGCATGCAACTGAAACATTGAAAAGATTTCATGTCCTAGATTGTAATTCTACCCAAACACCAATTGATTGTGGTATAAAGTTAGAGAAGGAAGGAGTGACAAGGTAGTCAAAGCAACCTTGTATAAACAGATTATTAGTTAATTGAGATTTTTGTGCAGCAATAGACCAGACATAGTTTATGGAGTGGGGATAGATTAGTAGAACTATGGTTCATCCAAAGCTTTCTCATATGCTTGTAGCTAAGGGGATATTGGGATATGTGAAGGGCACTTTAGGATATGGGTTGATGTTTACAAAACATGACAGTATTTGGCTATTGTGATTTGGATTGGTGTGGTGATAAAAGTGAGAGAAAAAGTAGAATAGGGTATATGTTTATGATGTGTGGAGCACCTATTTCATGGTGTTCTAATAAGGTGTTAGTGGTGGCATTGTCTTCATGTGATGCTGAATACATTGTAGCCTCAATTGGAGCTTGTCAAGCCTTGTGACATTGAGAACATGATGTCAAAAATGAAGATTAGAAGAGAAGAGCCTTGAAAATGCCAATAGACAATAAATCTGCTATAAGCTAAACATCGTATTGCTTATGGAAGGAGCAAGCATATGGAGACACAATTTTACCTGTTAACGGGTCATGTTCGAGTTGAGAAAGCCTCCTCGATATGAGGGAGAGTGTTGGGGAGATCTCATATTGACTAAAAGGAGGCCTAATTATAATATATAAGTGAGGAGAACTTCACTTTCTAAACTGGTTTTGAGGGTGAGTTAAGTCCGTAATTACTTTCTATAGAACAATTGACTGATATTTTAACAAAGCCTTTTTAAGGCAGGCAGATTCAAGCTGATTAGAGAGATGATAGGAGGGCATTCTATTGATGATCTGAATTAATGGGGAGTGTTGTACATAATTCAGTATTGTATGTTAGTTAGGTAATTAGTGGGCTGTTACCTAACTGCATGTAATAGTACTATAAATAATAATGATATATTGTGATACATGTGTGAAAAATAAAATTGTAGATTCCGTACCTATATCTCTTGTTCTTTTTCTGTTTTTATGTGAGTGTGTTCAATGTACTGTTCTAACAAATTGTCGGAAAAAATTTCAATAACAGCATCATAAAATGGCCTTGCCCCAAAGATTCTAATATTGAAATAATAAAGCTTAAGCAACTCGTAGAATGTGTTTATTTTTTCATCAGAGCCACCCCATTTTTTTATGGGGCATCAAGAACTGCGGTGGATGATCCCTTCTTCAAGAAAAAAATTATTCAAATTGTTGAATCCGTGAAACACAGAAAAAGAGAGTGGGGTGGGACGGGTAGACATTTTTGGTCATTAGTTAATTTACTGATAGATAAACAGATTACTTGACAAGTTGGTTATACGAAGAACATTATGTATGCAGGAGCTAAACCAACACTAGCTATTGCAGATAAGGAATCATCTATAATTTTAGCCTTCGTTACCTGCCCAAGGGCTATAGGAAGAAAAAAAGTTGAACTCTGTCAGATGGTCAGTTAGTGGCTCCTAATCAATGATCAGTGGAGCCTTAGAATTCTGTTTATTAGTACTAAGAAGAACAGTAGAAAGACCAGTATCCTTTTGGGTTAAGAAAGAGGATGGATTAAGTGACATTTTACAAAGAAATTTATAAGTTCTCTAAATACTCCTTTGTGAATGGAGATGGTGGCTCAGCTATGTTCTGCTTTGATTGTGAGTATTAGATGTCTAAAATGCTCATCCTTCTCCTGATATCCCCTTCCAATTTGGTGGTTTACCATGGAGCTTCTAGTAGGTTTCCTTTGTGTGTCAAGGCTTCCTGCAATGTGCACACCAAGGGTTTCTCTTCGATCAAGGACTTATCTTCATGTTACAGCTTGAAGGTGATTCCCTGCCTCCAGATGTTGCGGGGTTTGGAACTCCCTTTGTTTCCCCAGACCTGTTTGTCTGGCCATTGTTGTTTTCACCATGGTGGGTCGATTCCTGGATCAGATTGTCGTGCTCTATACCATGTAGTTTAGGAGAAGAAATGACAATTCTTATTTCGTCGATTAATCAAACCTTACAAAGGGTAGGCTGCATTCTCTAACCAATCTGTTTCTGGTTACAATACAAACTAGTAGATAAGGAAAAAATAAAATAAAAATATAAGACTGAGATCAGATGAATCTGATCTTATTCTGTCTCAAGTTTCTATAAGAATTACTTAAGTTTTTGAAAGAGAAAAGTCCTAACAACTTTGACCCTCTTATCTGTTAAAGGTTGGAAATTTCATGGTTGTCCTTTTTACTCTACTTTTTATGTTTATTAATGTAACTGTACAGAAGTATAATTCCTGCTGTGTATTTATATATTTCTTGATTATTCTTTCCAGCTACCTTGAATTCCTCCGAACTCTTGAAGAGAGAGTTGATCAAGACTGGGCTGATATCTCATCTTCTCTTGAGGAAATTCGCAAATCTGTATTTTCCAAGCAAGGCTGCTTGATAAATGTCACTGCTGATGGGAAAAACCTTGCAAAAACGGAGAAAGTTGTGAGCAAATTTGTTGATCTGATTCCCACTAGCTCTCCCATTGCAACAACTACTCAGAATTTTAGACTTCCATTGACAAATGAAGCTATCGTGATTCCTACTCAGGTAATGTAATTTCATTTTGTCATCCTTCGTATACATACTTTTAAGGGCAGAGTGTAATTGATTCTGAAGTTTTTCTTTTTTTCATTTTTCTCTATTGCATTTAATTGATTCTATTAACATATCATGGTGTTTCTTCTATAGGTTAATTATGTAGGAAAAGCAGCCAACATTTATGATGCTGGTTATCAGCTTAATGGGAGTGCATATGTTATTTCCAAATACATTAGCAATACATGGTTGTGGGATCGGGTACGTGTCAGTGGTGGAGCTTATGGAGGCTTCTGTGATTTTGATTCTCACTCAGGTAAGTTGTATTATATTTAACATCAGGCATAATTATTGAAACAATTTAATTTTCATATATTGTCAGTGTAATTTTTATACTATCAGCCAATAAGAAACAATTTTAGGTATGGCTTTTAAAAAAAATGAGTTAACAAAATTTACCATTCATTTCAAACTGCGATTGGATGACTGTAAATATGTTTACTGTCTGTGTAATCTAATTAAATTCTTATTGAGAAACAATCCTTCAATCTTACCTTTCTGTTTCTAGGAGTGTTCTCCTTCTTATCTTATCGTGATCCCAATTTGCTGAAGACACTTGATGTATATGATGGAACTGGTGACTTCTTAAGAGAACTACAAATAGATGACGACACTTTAACAAAAGCCATAATTGGAACCATTGGGGATGTAGATGCTTATCAACTTCCTGATGCCAAAGGTTATAGTAGGTATGTCTATGAGATAATTGATGCTTTCGGAGCCTGTTTTCCATCGATATTTGGTTCTTCTGCATCTCAATGATCAAATATCGTAGACTAGACACAAATACTCTCCGAGCAAGATTAATTGCTGAATTATTAATAGTTGCTTATAAATTTGCTATTATGGTATTCTCCTCTCATTGTACTTACAAACTGTGATTGGTTTTCATTTAATTTGCAGTATGTTGCGGTACTTGCTGGGTATCACAGAGGAAGAAAGGCAAAGGAGACGTGAAGAAATATTATCTACAAGGTAAGATTCTGATAGTTGATTAATGCATGATCTTCTACTGTTTATGAATATGTAATCATTTGATCTGTGGCTAATGATGAAGCAAAATAATGTATCTGATCTGAATACATCTTTCACTCTCTTTCCATGGTGGTGAGCAACAATCCCAAATGATTTTCTGAATCTGGAATCAATGAAAATTTTAACACGGCTGATTTTCTGTCATTGGATGATATCGGTTTACATGTAGTTTACTGCTCCGTGAATGTGTTGTGTTCGGACATTTTTTAAATATTTTGCAAGGTTATGTTCTTGGATTCTGTTATTCACTTATGTTAAAAGGATTAATGAATCAAAGGAATATGGATATTTTTGCTCATTAATTCTGTATACTATCTGGGCAACTTGGTGCTACGACTTATACTTCCCAGTGAAACATGATTCTGACCTTTGAAACCATTTGTTGTTCTTGTACTGTTTTATATTTCTGCCAGTTTGAAGGACTTCAAAAATTTTACTGATGCAATGGAAGCGGTGAAGGATAAAGGGGTTGTGGTTGCAGTGGCATCTCCAGAGGATGTAGACGCGGCTAACAAGGACCGTCCCGACTTCTTTCAAGTGAAGAAAGCCCTTTAGTTTCAGTATTGATTCCATATGGATTAGAAATTGTATTTTCTTTTTTTCTCTAATGTAGAATATAACATTTTAGCAGGTCCATGGTTCATTATTTAACTCATAATTTTGTCCCTATCATTATAAAACTTCTCAAACGTTTTCGATATGAGGCTCTCTTAAAAAGGACTATTTATTGAAAATTACAATTTTTTTGTAGGTTTTATGTCTTATTCAATGACTTTTTCTCTTTTTCTTTTGTAACTTTTAATAATAATATAATGTGTTACAAATGGTTAAGAAAAATTGACGTTAACATTCCTTTTTAATTGAAAATTGATCATAAAGTCATGAAATTTGTCTGATAAGTTATTGGCTGTCACTAGTTCAGTTATAATTTCATTGTCTTTCCATATGTTCTACATGGCTGTCTTAGTTCCTACTAAATTTGAATTCAGTGTCATTTCTAGTTGAGGAACATTATGGCATATTTTAATAAATTTATTCAGTTATGCGTCATATAGTTAATGATATAGCCATTTTGTTTAAATGAAGATTATCTGGAGCCATATATGAGAATTTGCTAATATTAGTAGTATAAATAGAATTTGGCGACTACAGGGACAAAAGTAAACTATCTTGTGTTTGGTTGCACATTATGTATACGGTGCCAAGTTCATAATTGGACTAATGTACCTAGGATTTTAGCATCTCATAATATTATATCCAGATAGTTTTGTGATATGGGACAAAGCTTTGAAAGCCTTTGAGACCGTAAATAGACTTGATCAAGAGACATGCACCCTCACAGGCTAGAGACTTGCTGATGCTCCTTTCCTTGGTGATGTCATTCATGATAGCTACAAAGAACTTGTTTTCTAGATTCTGGCCAAAGTTGTCTTTGTTTTGGATTAGGATAATGTTTCTTGCACGTCACTAGAATATTTTGTGTTTTATTTTGAAAGACACCTATAATATTATCTTTTTGTTTCAGGTTACAGCTTTACAATCTTTCAGTTTCTTTTGTGAAGCACTGAAACTAGTTCTAAAAACCATACTAGATAATGTTACATAGATATACGATACAGTTCCTTAGATAACAATTAAGACGTGACAGATAATTTGATGGAATTGGATGGATATTCTGGTGTTGGTTAGAAAGGTTTCTCTATAGACAATGGATTCAATTCCCAGAAAGAAGTTGATTCATCTGGTATTTATATTTTAATGGAAAGGTCAGTAATTGTATATTAATATCTTATTTTTTTTATACAGTAGCTGGCTGGCTAGTAAGATTAAGATATTTCAATTATCACAAATGAAAATAATAAGCCATCGTATATGGACCGACTTTTTCAATGTCACCAATTAATTACTGACAATTGTTTCATTCCGACATTTAACATATTCTGTCATTTTCTCGCACTAAAAGAACAAATCTAATCCAACTTTTTACAACTGTTAGTCAATTCGACCCCTACGTTGATAAATCTAATTTAGAGTATAAGATTATATTTCATAATAAAATAAACATTTTTGAATATTTAACAAAAAGAACATTTATATAAAATACTTGTGTAACTATTTTCCACAACAAAGGTTGAGTCTATTCTTCCCTTTGTTAAGTTAGGAAAAAGATTTTGTGAAAAAAGTATTTTATAAATAGATTCATTTGAAAAATTTTGAAGGTATAAAGACTAATCGGTGATGAATTATAAAAATTTATTAAAAATAAATGAACTCTACCCACTTCTTTTTTTATATATATCAAATTAGTTATGAAAATGACTATATATTATTAAATCAAAAGTGTTGGTAATTGAGATTTTTTATTTTTTATTTTATTTGCAAATTTAGCTAAGTTTATTTTTTTTTCAAAAAGTTAATTAGATATAAACTTATAATATCAACTTTTAATTTAATTATAATTTATTATTTATTGCGTCTAATTATAACTATAGTTTTTTCTATTTAAATGTTTACTGTAAAATTATAAAATGTGCAAAATCTTTTTCGGAAATTTAATATATCAATATATGAATTTTGTTTCTTTATTCTACCTCTTTCATGCTCAGTTAAGTGGCCGCTCATTTTTTTTTCTTTTAAGAAAAGGGGGGAAAACAGCACCATTAAACCGTGTCAGCTTCAATGAACAAGAAGACGTCGTTAATTTTCAAGAAAGATGAGTGTAAATACATCAAACCGGGTGAAAAATATGAAATATATTACTCAAAATTATTGATATTAGCAGGACAAGATCTTTTCTGTGGTAATACTTTACTAACAAGAGAGTAGTCGGTCTTAAATGCCACATTCGTGGAGATGTTTTCAGTAATCCCGACAGAATTTTCATTGGGAATGGATGATGACATACTAGCAACACCAGAAGCAGACTGCAGCGGTAATCTGTTACGTAAAGAAAAAGGAGTGGGCTTTGATTTTAGTAATTCCTCATTTGGTTCCTTTTGCTGTAACTTGGGACTGATGATAGACTCGATAGGTACCAATCTTCCATTAACTTGGTTTGTGAAGACAAAAGTCACCTGAAAATATAGACCAGTGAATGCAACCAATTTTGATACCTTCAATTATTGTGATGTGAATGGACTTAAAGGAATAGTTCAGCAAGTCAAGTAATTACCATGACTTCCTACTTAGGTTTTCACATGTTTTCTAGGGTAAAAAAGGGAATAATAATGCCTTAATATGCTATGACACACCTCATCACCGGCTGAAGCCTGAAGGATAGCATCTGGTACAGAAATTGGGAAAAAATGATGGCCCCAACTTCCTAAATCTTCTTCCAGTGGGCTTCCTACCTGTAAAAAGGAAATGTAAGTCAGAACTTCAATTATTTGTTTTTTGCGTTCCCTTGAATCAGGAGGTAAGACAGACGCAGGTAAAAGTTTGCCAGTGATAGATGAAACAGGTAATGCAAACAAGCCTACTAGTATCGACCCATTGAGCCTTCCAATTGTTCCAATCACAAGAGCAAGGCAAAAGAAAGCCAAGGAAGCATTAAATATTCAAGAGTTAGTGGCAAAGGGGCATTAATTAGTTCAATTCAGAATCAAGGAATGCATCACATTAAGAACTAACTGATTCCATTCAAATTTTAAGAGTGAAATAAAGACAATCTCAGTGCAAATTGTAATTGATGTCATGAAGAAGTGCAGGTGGACGCATGAATAGTAGAGGGTTCGGCACTTAAGAGTTCACTGAGCCAATCATAAACTTTTAAATATACATTGTATTTTTGTGGTTTTAGCATAATTTAGAAACCAGAAATTGTATTTCTTTACTTTCATGTTATTTTCTTTTCAAGGCCTGGTCATTTAACGATGTATGCAAGGCCATCTGTTAAATTGTAATGGAAGACTTGGAAGACGATAGAAATCATTTAATTAAAAGAAAACCCAAAGGTTATTTCTCACTCGGTAGCTCTTTCCTTGTGGCTTTCACCCGGACTTATCAAGGTGTCTCCCTGTGGTGTCCATCCTACCTTTATTATTTGGGTTCTTACGTCCTTCATAGGCAACAGGTCCAAGTGCCTTTTCCTAATCTTTAGTTTTTGTGGTTCAATAACAATATTAGTATTGACTTTGTCTGTCAGGAATTCTCATCAACTGGGATGAAAGTTGAACCATAGATATTCACCCAAAAGAGGAGCGCGGCACATTTTAAAGTAGAGCGTACATAAACTTTATATCCAACAATACACAAAAGCAACCTGCTTTTCTGATCTTTTTAAATTCTGTAAGCAGCCAGCAATTTCTGCAAATCCACCTATATCAGAGGTTTCTTCACCACATTCACTATCCGATGTTAATTGGGCATCAGTGCTTCGAGTGCCACCATGTGTTTGACACCGAATGCATTGCATCTTTTCATGAATCTCTGACCTAAAGAAACATAATAAAGCAGACATTAGACTGATATTTAAGTAAAGATCACATATCCATGCTATGATAGAGAATACATAAGATGAAGGGTGTCATTTCTTCTACCCCTTTCACTAACACCATCAAAATCAACTATGATTCAATTGCACAATGAAAAACTTGTTTTATGATTATTTTGTGGGTTTTCATAATGATTCTATGACCAACCAGATTTATTTACTAATTGGTAGGGGAAAGGGAAACAGAAGAAAAACAGACTCATTGATAATCGCAAGGAAATGTTCGGATTCAAATGTTTCAGTGGCTGAGCAGAGACACTAATCATTGTTGTTCCTCCCTAGCATCTATCTTTAGTTCATCAATTTCAAAGATTTCAAAAATCTTGAGATTTTAAGGATCCAATGGCAATTAGACTTAATAATTTGATCCAGGCTTCTTTCAACATCAGGAGAATCTCGATAATTTCACCACAAAATTGAGAAAATGATCAATTATCTAGTTTTCTATTTCCTCCTTTCATTAAATTCCAGATACCAAATGCATAATCTTTTGGACATTTGTATCAGTAAATATAGATCAAAGAGAAAAGGAGTTCGTTACTTGATGTTCTCATGAAAAGTAAACAAATCACGAAGATCCTCTGTTGAAAGAAAGTTACCCTGAAAATAAACAGCATGAAGAATGAATAAGATTTTAAGAAATGAAATAAGCAGCATCAACTAGAACACACGGGAGAAGCAGCAGTTTAAACCTGTGCCACAAGGCTATCAGTTTGCTCCTGCTGAATGACCTTTTGCAGCCCTTCTTTTGACATCTGACGCTGGTAAACCTACACATTACTTAGCAGTATAGTAAAGGGAAATAATATAAACAGAAATACCTGAATGAAGGAACTGAAGCTAAATGAATAACAAATGTAACATACATTTGCCTTTACTCAATTATCACAACAATATATACCTTTTCTTCTATTGTTCCAGCACTCAAAAATCTATAAATATAAACTCTTTTCTTCTGTCCATCCCTCCATACTCTTGCTGCAGCCTGTATATTGGCAAGGAAAAACAGCAAACAAAAGAATATGTGCAAGAGTGAGAGAGAGAGAGAGAAAGAAAGCATGCATCCAATGACTGTCGTAACTAAACGAAGGGTATTACTTGCTTATCATTTGCTGGATTCCAATCTGGATCGAACAAGACAAGTCGATTTCCACCAATCAAATTGAGTCCACAACCACCAGCCTTGCTGCTTAAGAGAAAAACAAATTCGTCCTGCAATATGTCAATAATTTTTACATTAGGACAATCATAATTGATGCTTAATGAGTTTGAATTGAGCAAAACTATAAACTGGTAAGCATTTTACCTTCGATGGATCATTAAAGCAGGTGACCAACTTCTGCCTTTTACTAATTGATGTGGAGCCATCAAGTCTCAAATGAGGGTACCTTCGTTCCCGACACAATTGAGCAAAAAGATCAAGAGTCTGTTGCATGAAAGATTGAAATATCACGGAGAAGAACTTCTTTTGTAAAGTATTTTTATAACAGTAAAATCTGTTTGTAGCAGAGGTAAAGTTTTGAGCTATTGCTCGTGGAATGTGAGGTGTTGTGGATGAAGATCATACTTGATGACCTCAACATAGAGTATGACAAACCTATGAGGCTATAATGTGATAACAATCCTGCCATCAATATTGCAAGAAATACAGTACAACATGATAAAATCAAACATAGATAAAATAGGCTGAGACTTCATCATAGAAAATTTAGGAGTGGTCTAATAACTTCCATGCACATCCCTTCAATTGGCAGGGGTGTTTACCATAGGGATCTCCACAGATTGAGTTTGCAATCTTACTTACAAGCGAAGAATGATAGACATCCATTCACCAGTTTGAGGAGTGTTAGCATGGCTATATGTGATAAGATTACCTATGATATGTAATTAAGTAGGATTGTGATTGTAATTACTGCAATTAGGGGATTGATTGTGTATAGTTTTAATTTGAGACTTGTTTTTCCTTATTTCTTTAATTAGGGTAGCCTCATTATTTGTGATTTGTTTCCTTATCTTTGTTATTAGGGTAGCATCATTAGGATCTATTTATTTGTATAAATTTTCTACATTTCAATCAACAGAAACAAATCAGTCTTTACTCTCATCTCTATTTTCAACGGTGTGACACTGTTGTTTTATTTTATATTAAATCTTCAGAGGATAGATAGAGAAGGGACTCGAGTGCTATCCCAAAAGGAGGGTATGACTTCTACACAATAGTATAAACAAAAATCAGTTCATCTACACAATAGTTATTGATAGTAATAACTGAAAACATAAGCCTTGTGAGATTCATTATTTGGAAAAATATTATATACTGGATGCTACGCGAGCTGATCTTAAAAACTACATAAAATTGATTATTCACAGAAATTAGTCATTTCATTTCATACCAGTATGGATCTTAATTCATTCTAAATAGTCACATAGGTCAGGTACAACGGTTATTAATAAAGAGAACCTCAATATAACTTCACATATGTTACCATATATATATATATATACCTGAGTGTAGTTTGAGACAAGCACAATGCGGTCATTTGTTCTATGACGTAAATGAGCAAGTAATCTTGCCAAGACATGCATTTTCCCGGATAGTTCAACCCATGCTCCATGCCCTCCTGTCCACGAGCCAGATCTACAATGTATACCCTTATAGGATGAGTTAATTAAGATGTCAAATGAATAGCTGAAACTTAAAACTAAAAATATCTACCTTCCAGACAACATTTCCGGTGGGAAGAATCGGATACAATCCTCAAAACCCGAAGTTCCTGGGCTCCCACTTCGTATTGTATCATAAATTAGCTACAAGACATAATATTTTGTGAGAATAAAAAGTATGCATGGAACATACCTTATCGGACATGAAGGTAGAAGATGGATTTCCTCCACAATTTTTAATAGAGAATATCGGGGTTAAGAGAAAGAAATGGATGAAAATAAAAGATTAAAAAATGTCTACTTGCCAATGTAAATGGCACCAAGAGAAGAACCATCACAATATATTATTATGTATAGGAAAATATTGTCCCAATAAATAGTTTCAAAGTGAATTTCATCCAAAGGAATATTCAGACAGGATCAATTAAACAAGTTCCCCCCCAACCTCCTCCAGAGAAAATAAAAAAGATCCAGATCATACCTTTGGATGATTGCACAACTTTTTAAGAGCGGTTATATAGGCCAAAATCTTTGATTGCTTCAGTTCTTCAGTAATTGCCCGCTTAACCTGTGTTTTGAGGGCATTGATTGATCCATTCAGTTTTTATGATCTTGATTTTATCCTTGTCCAACAGCTTAAAACACCTAGTGAAAAATATATGTTTGCTCAATCAAAAATGGACTTTACATTTTTGGATTGTATAAAATGTTTATATAGGTCTGACTGAAGTGGAGTCAACTTGCAGCAAACAACTTCAACTATCTGCACGACAAGAAATAGGTTGTGGATTAAGATTAAGAGCACAGCTAACCACCAATTAACTAGACAGTAACTTTTATGGGCCCTAGCTTCAATCCATATAATACTATATTAGAAATCAAAATATGTTCAAATATATCAACAATAAAGGTTTAAAATCTACCTTCTCATATGCTATTACCAAATCCGAAAGATTTCTCGGTAAGTAAAACCTACTTTATTTAATCTACCCAGTGGCTGAGGGAATCAACAAACTTCTACTGTTTGTGTTATTCTCACATCTTCGAAGGTTTCTTTGCATGAGCAGCTTTCTTGGGGTAAAATTAGAGGATTAGCTTCTACTTGGTGTAAAGCACATAGTGTTTTAGAAGGTTTTCTTACAGATACATGGAAGGATCAGGTAGCTTTGATTTATTCATGTTTATTTGGTCTCTACAGCTTGCTTTCTTTTTCTTTTCTAGAAGGGATCTCTTATCCTCCTAAATCTTTGTAATTTTGTCAATGAATTTCTTCTTTCATCATATAAAAAACAAGTGCATACTTTTCTAATTATTCAATGCAAGGTAAGAGAATGAATTTTACAAGAACGCTACAATTGAAAATGCATGGTGGAAAAGATTTGCACACATACAGTTATTTTTTTGTTTAAAAAGCAAAAGAATGTGTGATTGAACAGTGCAACAATTCAGTTAGTTTGACAGAAAGATAAAGAAAAGTATAACACCTTTGGTGGCAAGTGATTTGATAACAATGCATTAGTCCTTCTTAATATGAACTGCAAAAAACATATTCTCTGGTCAATCTTCAGGAAAACAGAAGAATACTTTCTTATCTGAACACAAAATAAAGTATTTGCATTTCAATGCCATTCAGTTATCAGTGCTGTATACATGCTATATATACTGATGCTTTTGCATACCTGTGAGATAGGGGTAATAATACAGCTCTCTAAAAGTACAGAGTGAAATCTCAATCACATGCATTACCCGATTAACATTGACACTTAATTCAGCAGAGCGTTCAGCACCTATCTTCTTCTCTTCTGCAGTGGCAGCAGGTTCTCTTCCACAAATAATCGGTGCCTTCAAAATTCATGTAAGCCATAGCAGAAAACTAAAGTTTAGAAGAAAAGAGAAGTGGGGATAACCCATTGCCTATTCCAGCATAAAATCTCGTGAAAGCATTCTGAAAGTTGGTTTATCTTGTTATCTTATCAGTATCTAACAGAATATTCCGTACATACTATATATTTAACAACTGGATAACTCCTCTTTCCTTATTACTGGTATATTCTGAGTTTTTGACATAGGACAAGCTAAAGATTTTGAAACAATTTGCGTCCAAAATAGAAAAAGGCAACAATGTGCATCTAAAATATAAAAAGTAATCAATGTACCTCATAGTAACGTCGAAAATGTGTAATACCGCCCAATATTCCAGGATTGGTAAAGTTAACCATTGCAAAGAATTCTTCTAAATCATTCTGCAAGTGAAGTATGCCCATAAAAATTTTAGAGAATAAAAAACATCTGAGGATTTTGGATTGTAATGGACAAGACAGACAGATAATCATGTATAATAAATCCTCACTTGTAAGGGAGTTCCTGACAGTAAGATTCTACGTTTGCAGGGGAGAGCTGCCAATGCCTAATCCAGAAAGTTTAGTGAGAAACCCAGAAACATGCCAGTAAAGGAGGGAGAGAAAATAAGTCCTACAAATTACAATACCCGGTTTGTTATTGTCTGATCATTTTTCAATCTGTGAGCCTCATCACATATGAGAAGGTCACATGAGTCACTGGAGCCAAACTTTGAAGAATGCATTCGGAATGTCTCATATGAAATAATGAGCACCTGCAAAATGGGGAATTCTAATTGATTACACATGTAGTTCAAGCTATTTGAGCAATAGAAGAATGGTTAGAAATTTCATTTCACCTGTAGATTGCTTTGGGGATTTGTAAAACTGTCAATCCCTGAGACAACATCTTCTCGTGTGCTTTCACATAGAGCAACAAGACGAACTCTTTCACCAACCCACTTTTTTATTTCAGCTTCCCAATTGCTGACAAGGCTGGTAGGAGTCACTATGATGGACTTTCGAATCAATGGATTGCCATCAAACCCTTGACAAAGTAGAGTATAAAGTAATGTGATGGACTGCAATGTCTTCCCCAAACTGTGCAACAAAGGGAACCCTATAATGAAAGAAGGTGGGGAGAAAGAAAAGGGTACTGTAACAATGACAAGATTTCAAAGAAAGAAGTTACCCCATATCATCTGCCAAAATGCATCCATGTATATTTGGTGTGGTACACAGCCCTGAGACACAATCAAACATGAACTGAACCCCTTCTCTGCATCAAGAGAGAGAAAAGAAAAGTTTATTTGGTTGACTTAATACTGAATTGAGCTAAAGTATGAGCAATGGGGTGCAATGATGATGACCTTTGATGGGGACGAAGGTAGCGAACAAGCAAAGGGTCGACTGTTATGGTGGTAAAATTAGTATTAGAAGGGTCATCCTGGGAGTCTTGAGGGTGCCACAGTACTAAAGGATCGATCCCCGGGGGCAAAGATGGTTTCAGCTCCTCAGAAACAGAAACATCAACATCAACAGGGGTCTCAGTTACTGGTACATTGGATTTGAAGTCGGGGAAGGAAGGTCTAGGAATAGGAGAGGAGGAACCCCAGGGAACAAACCTTTTGCGAGCGGAAAGCCTACGAGAAAGTTCCTGGTTGTAAGTGGAAGCATGAGATTTGGAGGATGGAGGTTTAAAGGGCTTTCTACAAACAGCCGACCCTTGAGATACTGATAGAAGTCGCGGTAGCAACGATTGCCTCTTCACCACGAGGTTGCCCCTGCAATGCTATGCAATTAGATTCAATTCAATGATAATAGAATAATAGAATAATAAATAAGGTATAGCCTACTTACCTGACCAGGGCATCCACGTTCTGAGATTTCCGTTCTTCGATATCGTCATCATCGCCCGAATCAGAAGAACACCAAACCACTTCATCTTCCTCTTCCTCCATTCTCGCCTCACCTCTCCCCGCCAAACCTTTTCATTTAAATTTATTATACCTTTTATTTTATCCCAAAATTCATTTCTTTCACCCCACCTTTACCCGATTTTCCTCCTTACTCTATTTTATTTTATTTTATTTTTTACAGAAAAAAAAAGTATCTTTAGTATAAATCTTACAGTTAAATTATAGGTTCAGTTCACCGTTAACTCCTTTAATTTAAAAGATAATACATTATTTTTGTCTAATTATTAATGTATATTCTCATTCTGTGCTAATTACTACTTTCACATGGAATATTTATATGAAATTACATATGTTCTCATTAACCACAATTTGGTGGGAGACATAACTTCCACGAAATAAGAAATTTGTTATATTTGTGGAAATAATGGTGATTTCACTAAAAACATGTTGCGAGACTTCATGAAAGATAAGTTTACATTCTAATTTTTTTTAAATATAAAAATATTACATCATTTTCTTAGAAAAAATCAATAATCCATAATTGATTTCATAAATTTTAATATAATTTAATCATGTTAAAAAATATGTGTTATGTAGGGCTAGTTTGACAAGTATACATTAAATTTGTCAAATTTTAGATGTAAGAGTAGGTGGGCCGATCGCAGTAGCTTCCCAATTCAATACGTTATTATTTCTGTCCATTTCTTTATGTCCCTGTCATAAGAAAAAAAGTGGTGGCCCATTTTTATTACATGTTTTTCAAATAATTTAAAAATGGATCTGAAATCAGTTTTTGTACCACTTTCATTTTCATAATCACTCACCACGTAAATGCATCTTTAATTTAATTTAATTTTAATATAATAAAAATCTAATATAATTTTATTTTTAAACTAAAAAATTAATTAAAAATGAAAAGCTCATAAATATAATTATTTGAGGTAGTTAATTTTTTAAATTGTATAAATTGCGAAAGTTACACAGTAATATTTAAAAATAAATATTAAAAAATTATAGAGAAAAAGATAATTAAACTTTAAAATAATTTCCTTTATTAGGAAAACAGATGTAATGTGGAGAAGAGAAGAGAATCTACAAGGTTGTTATTGGTAAGATGAATGTAAGAAATGGAAGTAAAGAAGATATTGATATTGTGATGATGATGGTGAGTTAGGGAGTATGTTATTTGATTATAGTAGAAAAAAACAAAAGTGAGATATAAATAAAGAGAGAGAGAGGGAGAGAGAAAGAGAAAGAAGAGTGGTGGTGGAGGCGAGAAGAAGAGGAGAAGAGAAGAGAAGATGGGTGAGAGTGGGGACGAACCTCTAACACCGGCGGGGAGACTGTTCCTGCAGGAAGAAATGAAGCAAGTAATCCACTGCGTGGTAGGGGTGAAGAACCCAATCGATGTGGAGTTAGTGAAATCGGAAGTGAGGAACTCTACTATGCTCCAACACCCGCGCTTCAGCAGCCTCATGGTGAGAGACAAAAGAGGAGTGGAGCACTGGAGGCCCACCTCGATTGACATCGATCGGCATGTACGCGTAATCCAGGACCCTGTAGGAGAGGATGGGGATGAACACTCCATCAACAACTACCTTGCCGAACTATCCATAGACAGCGATGGTCTTAGCATCGACAAACCCCTCTGGGAAATTCATCTTCTCATGGCCCACAAGTGTCTTATTTTCCGAATCCATCATGCCCTCGGTGATGGCATTTCCTTGATGTCCATGTTCCTCGCCAGCTGCAGGAAACTCAACGATCCCCAGGCCCTACCTACCATTGCTACTTCATCTTCTACTTCAAAAACCTCTAACTCCTCCTCCTCTACCACTCTATTATTTCCCTTCAATTTCTGGAATCTCCTCGTCACCCTCTGGTTTTCTTTCGTCTTTACCCTCGACTTTATCCTCAGGTGTTTGTGGATTCGTGATCCCAAATCTGCTATATCCGGCGGCGCAGGGGTTGAGCTCTGGCCCCGTAAAATAGCTACTGCAACTTTCTCCCTCCAAGACATGAAGATTGTCAAGACTGCTGTTAATGGGGTAAATATTACTTTTCACCTTCCCTACTCAATTTCCCTTTCTACATACCTCTATTACCTCTATTACTAAATACAAGTTAAATTATTCTTCTTCACTCTCTTCATCTTTCCTTCCTACTTTTCACAACTAATACTTTTCTATAAAATGAAAAATCCATTGTACTTTTTGATACTAAGTTAGAAAAAATATTCTTTTTATCATTCCTCTTGAACACAATATCAAACCTAAAACAATTTATTTAATTTTTTTTTTACTTTTTTATTTCTGTTTTATTTTAACTTTTTTTAACACTTTTATCAGGTTAATTCTCCTTATTCTCTCCATAAATAAATACTATATAATGATTAACACAACAATTAAGTTGACTATTTATGATTAAAAAAATTCTATGTTGAAAATTGGTTTTTCATTAGATTTCAACTATCCCAGGTTCCATAAACACCTTTTCAGACAAATGACAAATATTAAAAAATTCAAATAAATTTAAAAAGTCAGTTTTATTTTTTTATTAGAACAATAAGAGAAATTATTAAAAGTTAAAATATTGTTAGCATAAAAAGTTTAACACTAATAAGATCGATCTGTCTTGTGAAAAAGACTTTTCAAATTTGGACTTTTTTTGGATAGAACATACTAAAGTTTCTTCCTGTTGGAACCCCAAATGTCCAGCATGATTGCTAAATAGTATGGTCATGTGGGGACTAAACTTAAATGTGATACAAAGTGAAACTGGGAGTAGAACTTGATAATTGTGAGTTAATGGATTACTACTGCAAATTGTTAAGTAAATATTATACCATTCAACCACTCTCACATGAACACCAGAGGGGGATGATGATGAGAGAGAATTAATAATGAGAAGAGTAGAGTATAGTAGTTTATTTATTTTATAGGAAGGAAATAGAACATTGCAAGAAAAGTAATGGAAGATTTGTGAATGATAATCTAAACCTTCCTATAAGAGAGTAATTAATAGAATTTTTTTGGAAAGTCTAGACCAAGTGCTGATCACGTGCTTTTAGGTTGAGCCCCCAAGTGATTTGAAGATTTTTAAATGTACAAATTTGAATGACCTTAAATTTATGCAACAAATTGTTAGGACAGAATGTAAATAGAGAAAATAGTTATGTAAGTAGGAGATTCCAATTCACATGTTTTGATCCAAACCTAATGGATAGTTAAGTTGTGATTATATGAATTAGTTTTGCTAACTTGCCCTTGTGTTATTTTGCTTATCTGAATACATGCATAACACGTGCCTTGTATTATAAAACGGTGATTATAAAATAGAGAAGGATGACTAACTTAACATAATTATTTTGGGTTTGCAGACCATAAATGACGTTCTATTTGCAGCTATATCATCTGGGATATCTAGATACTTAGACTTCCGAGCACCTAATGGTAAATATCTTTTGTATATTTTAATGAACAAAACTTCTCTTTTTATTTATATACAAAATGCGTAACACATATTATGATTATAATTGATTGAATTATATTTTTCTCTAAGGGCTTCGAGATGGTGTTCAACTGACAGGGTTAGCTATGGTTAATTTAAGAAAACAGCCAGGATTGCAGGTCTATTCTTGTCTTGTCCAAATTTATCTTTCTTGTAAACCTGCTTTCCATCTACAACTTTACTGATGTAGGATAAAAATGGACTATTATTATTGATCAGGAAATATCCAATTTGATGAAAAGCAATTCAGGAGCAAGGTGGGGTAACAAATTTGGTATGATTCTCCTGCCTATATATTATCACAGAAGCAACACTTCAGACTCTTTAGAATATTTGAAGAGAGCTAAGACAACCATTGACAGAAAGAAACGATCTTTGGAAGCCAGTTTCTCATACAAAATTGGAGATTTTGTTATGTCCACCCTTGGTCCAAAGGTATACTTTTTTTCCCTTGTTTTTAGACTCTTTAGATGGTAAAGTAAAAATTTTCAACTGTCCTTAGTCTTCGGCTAACACAATGTTATTTTATCTCTAAATTGCAGTTTGCTAGCCTTCTGAATTACCGGATACTCTGCCACACTTCCTTTACAATCTCAAACGTGGTTGGTCCACAAGAGGAGATTATGATTGGAGACAATCCTATAACCTTCTTTAGGGCAAATAATTCTGCCTTGCCACATGTAAGGTCCCTAATCTGTTAGAACTTTTTAATTTTTAATTTAATAAGGGAAGAAGATTACAACAATGGAGATTTGGTGATATAATATTCTAGGTGTGAATACACACTTTCCTAAAAGCAATATTTCGTCCCTTACAAGAGCGACGAGTTACACGAAATTTGCCTTTGAGATATAAAGAAGATTGACAACAATACTCTATGAATTAAAGTCTAATAGGAACATAAAATTCATTACCCTTTGTGTTATTGGTGTTTCAAAGTAGAAATAGTTTTGCAAGGCTATTCCCTTTGATGTGTCTCGTATAATAATATTGTCAGATACAAATTCTCATACCCATCCATAATAAGACACATAGCTTATATATTATTAAAGAGGAAGTTACCAAATTATAACTACCCGGTAGTTATAATAATATTTAAAAGACACAACAGTTGCACGTAAATAATTAAAATAACAGTTATTTTAAACGTTCGAAAGACACAACCATTAACTTCCTCTATTATATTATATAATTAATATCAACTACCGTAACTTAATAATACTAATTATATAATCATGGATCAAACCATATAATACTCTAAAAACTCCAACAATCCTCCCCCATTTAGAGTATTCTAAAATTGGTTTATTAACACAAACACCAACTTAACACTTACAATCTCATGCATAAATAAAAGTGTACATAGACTTGAACTTTCACTTAGTATAATACACATTTCAAGAATTTGTATTTCAATGGTATCGAAACGATTGAACCAAATTAATACATATTAAAACTTGAAGATATTATACACATAAGATTAAATACATGTTCCTATTATACTTGACACAATAAGAGCCATATGTCCATATCTATTCATAAGTGCACCAAAGTCGTGCCCCCTTGACTTCTTGAAGCGGCCAAACTTCGCACTTATATAGGTAGATCTCTTAAGGGAACATGCTCCTGCAACAAAGCATAAAGTCAAAAGATCTATTAAGAATTAATCAACCTCCTTAACATCACAGGTCTAAAGCACTCATACCTTGAATTTATTATTTGTGCTTTCAATCATCGAAATAAGAGATTTAATCTTATTGAACTTAAGACTTAATGTCATATTAAGCGTTAAGTTAAGATTCTCTTAACTGTGATTAACAGTGGGCTTTAATCCTATTCCAATTGCCATTCTTGCAACAGAATCTTTAGCCAATGCTTTAGTAAAGCAATCTGCTAAATTAAACTTTGTTTGTACATAATCAACAGTGATAATCCCATTTCTGATAAGTCCTTGAACATAACTATGTCTCAAACCAATATGTCTTGACTTACCATTATACACTTGACTATAAGCTTTTGCCAAAGTAGCAACGCTATCACAATGTATCCCTATAGAGGATATTGGTTTTGGCAATAATGGTATCTCAAACATGAGATTCCTTAACCATTCAGCTTCTTTTCCTGCCGATGCAAGAGCTATAAACTCTGAAGCCATAGTGGAATCTGTAATGCAAGTTTGTTTCTTGGAAGACCAAGAAATTGCACCTCCTCCAAGGAGGAAAACCCAACCACTAGTTGAAGAATGATCTTCCTCATTTGTAATCCAACTTGCATTGGAAAATCCTTCTAGTACTTCAGGATAGCCACTATATGTCAAACCATAATTTATGGTTTTCTTCAAATACTTAAGTACACGATGTATAACTTGCCAATGTGACAAACTAGGATTACTAGTATGTCTACTCAATTTGCCTACTGCAAATGCTATATCTGGCCTTGTACTTGTCATTGCATACATCAAACAGCCTATTAACCTTGCATACTCTAGTTGTGAGACAGCCTTACCACCATTAGGTAGTAACTTTAGACTTGGGTCCATAGGAGTTGAAACAAGAGGACAATCATAATTATTGAATTTCTTGAGCACTTTCTCAATGTAATGAGATTGAGACAAGATCAATTTTCCATTATCTCTCTTTATCTTTATACCTAGGATGACATCAGCTTCTCCCATATCTTTCATTGAGAAATTTAATGATAGGAAAAATTTAGTTAAATTAACTTGTTCTAAATTCGTTCCAAAAATCAACATGTCATCCACATATAAGCAAATTATGACACCATTACCATTATCATCAAATTTGCTATATACACACT
>BDMB01000002.1:110465-150249 GCA_016859785.1 Macrotyloma uniflorum
GCCCATAGATTGAAAATAAGTTGGATTATAGTATTCACCACCTTTATCGGTCCTTAACCTTTTTATTTTAACACTTAGTTGCAATTCAACTTCATTTTTATAGATTTTAAACTTTTCAAGGGCTTCATCCTTAGAAAACAATAAATATACATAACAATATCGTGTATGATCATCAATAAATGTTACTAAATATTTTTTGTTTCCTAAGGAAGGAGTATTATGAAAATCACATAAATCACTATGCACCAATTCAAGCAATATTGTAGTTATTTCAACATTAGGAAATGAATTTCTTGTTATCTTTGTCAACATGCATGTTCTACACTTCTCTATATTTAAATCAAAAGGAGGAATCAAATCAAACTTAGACATAGAATATAATTTTCTGTAATTAACATGCCCAAGTCGAAAATGCCATAGAGAAGAATCATGATTAACAACATAAACAGAGTCTTTCACACCATTTATAATACTTAATTTAAACATGCTATTACAAAGATAACCTAATCCAACAAATACACCACCCTTAGATAATATAAATTTATCGGCTTCAAACACCATTTTAAAGCCTAATCGATTCAAGATAGCACCAGACACTAAATTTCTCCTAAGTTCTAGAGCATATAATACATCTCTTAAAATAAGAGATTTTCCTGAACTAAACAATAATTCTACTTGCCCAACACCTAGGACTTTTGCCATAGAATCATTTCCCATGTAAAGAACTTCTCCATTGTCAACCTCTTTGAAGGTCTAGAATAAATGGCGATCTTTACATACATGTCTTGATGCTCCTGAATCGATCCACCATGATACCTCATCCTGTACACAAAAGGTTTCAGAAATCATTTCCACAAAATTCATATGAAAATTATGTGTAATTTGTGTACAATTACCTTCCTTGGATTGGTCTTGGCTAGACTTGCCATGACCTTGTTGACCATTCTTCTTGGCATCTTCTTTTTCCAAATAGTGCAATCCCTCTTGAAGTGACCAGACTTGCCACATTCCCAACAACTGGCTACTTGATTTTCATCACCATATTTAGGCTTCTTGCCTATCTTACCTTTGGTGAAATTTGCAGGCCTCTTCTTACCTTTAAAATTCATTTTTGACTTTCCATCTTCCACCGTATTAATGGTTGATGAATTAGGATTATTATTATCCTTTTGACCATCTTGCATGCGTATTCCTTCCTCTATGCATAGATGAGTGGCCAATTGTTCAACATTCATATCATCTTTTTTATGTTTAAGGGAATTTCTAACATCTTTCCAATTTGGTGGTAATTTGTCAATTATAGAATAAACAGTAAATGTCTCATCCATTTTAATGTTATGTTGCTTAAAACTTCCTAGAATCCTTTGGATTTCATGAAATTGTTCCATTATTGGCCTAGAATCAACCATTTTGTAATTGTTAAAATTACTAACAAGAAATTTCTTACTTGATGCATCCTCGGCCACATATTTGCTTTCAAGTTCATTCCAAAAATCCTTTGCGGAATCCACAAATTGGTAAATATCAAATAAAGCATCAGACATACCGTTAAGGATATGACCACGACAAACATAGTCATCATTTTCCCACTTGTTCCTCCTTCATTGCTCTTCCAAAGTCTCGATATCACTTGCTTGTGGTTTGGGCGAACTTAGGACATATGCCACGTTAAGTGCCGAGAGGAGGAAGTGCATCTTCTTTTGCCATCTTCTAAAGCCAACGCCTTCAAACTTGTCCAACTTGTGAAAACTAGCAGACATCTCACGAATTGTTGCCATCTTTTGTAATATTGCTTTTAGATTGTTAGAACTTTTAAAATTTGATAAGGGAAACAAGATTACAACAATGGAGACTTGGTGATATAATCTTCTAGGCGTGAATACACACTTTCCTAAAAGCAATATTTCGTCCCTTACAAGAGCGACGGGTTCCACGAAATTTGTCTTTGAGATACAAAGAAGATTGACAATAATTCACGCTCTATGAATTAAAGTCTAATAGGAACATAAAATTCATTACCCTTTGTGTTATTGGTGTTTCAAAGTAGAAATAGTTTTGCAAGGCTATTCCTTTGATGTGTCTCCTATAATAATATTGTCAGATACAAATTCTCATACCCATCTATAATAAGACACATGGTTTATATATTATTAAAGAGGAAGTTACTAAATTATAACTACCCGGTAGTTATAATAATATTTAAAAGACACAACAATTGCACGTAAATAATTAAAATAATAGTTATTTTAAACATTCAAAAGACACAACCATTAACTTATTCTATTCTATTATATAATTAATATCAACCACCATAACTTAATAATACTAATTATATAATCATGGATTCAAACCATATAATACTCTAAAAACTCCAACATAATCTCTGTTTTTCCTCACTGCTTTAAGCACTTCAAATTCTGGATATGTTCATTGGTGGCTGGTATTTGATAATGTAGGCACTGATTTTGAATATGGTGAGCTATGCTGGAAAGGCTGACATGCAAGTGCAGGTGGCCAAAGACATCATTCCGGATCCTGAATATCTTGCCAAGTGCTTTGAAGATGCATTACTTGAAATGAAGGAGCAGGTTACGGCCAAAATCTGACACGTGGAGAAAGATTTAGATGAATGTGACAATATAATATAATATGTTACATTATGATAACATTTACTTTCTTAAATTTTATATTGAACTTATTTGTGCTAAATCTGGTTCTTTTTTTATATAGAGTGAGAAAAAAGAGAGAAGAGAAGAGATGAGAATAATAGATTTATTTTGGTTTCATCATTTATTTATTTTTAATTTAATAATTTAAAATAATAATTTATTTTAGTAATAAAATTATAAGAAAATAAATTATTGAAATAAGTAAATCTATATATATATGAGTTAGAATTGGTTAGAGCTGGTATAAAAGTTAATTTTTTTATAAAATAAAAATTTAATTAATCCAATTGATGACACTTTCATAGAAAAAGTGGGTAGACACTGTCCTAGTCCAATATGCATCCATGGCTGCTTAGTAAGATTAAAAAATATAAATTATTTAAACATAATTGTTTCTGTTTAGATGGTTGTTATGCATCCTACATTTTGGAAGGATACAATAGTGTCAAAAATTCAAAATCGTGTTAGAAAATTAGTACCATAGGGCATGGTATGACGCAAGGGATTACGAAGTCTGCTACCTTCGTGACGCAAGGGATTACGAAGTCTGCTAACTTCGTGACGCAAGGGATTACGAAGTCTGTTAACACCATGATGCAAGGAGTATGTATTCTGCATTGCATTTAAATTTTGAATAGACAAGAAGTGCCCTCAACCATACAATTGAACTTTGAAAGCGATTGAATCCAGTAAGGATAAATTACTTGCGTGATCCATCTTCTTGTATTGAACTCTAACATATGATATATATTGGAATATTAGAAGCTTGAAATAAATTTAAGACTGACTAGCTACATATTTTTTAAGCTAAAAGGATTTGTTTGAAGGGCAAATAAAATCAGTGTATATTGTTAGTGTGACTGAGTGGGTGATATGGACGGGAAAGGGAAACTACACGTAATGTTTTTTCCATTTCCGGGTCAGGGACACTTGATACCAATGGGTGATATGGCAAAAGCATTCAGTGGAAGAGGGGTGAAGACAACTATAGTCACCACTCCACTGAATGTACCTACTATTCGTGGGACCATAGGAAAAAGCTTTGATTCAGACTCCAACTCAGACTCGGAAATAGAAATCTTAAGCATGAAATTCCCCTCTGTAGAGGCTGGCTTACCTGAGGGATGCGAAAATACAGAGTCAATCCCCTCCCCAGACCTCATACTCGCTTTCCTCAAGGCAACCACCATGTTACAACCCCAACTGGAACACCTCATTCTTCAAAACCCTCCACATTGCCTTATTTCCAGTGCTTTCTACCCCTGGACATCTCAATCTGCTGCTAAATTCAATATCCCAAGACTTGTCTTTCATGGCCCCGGTGTCTTCGCCTTATGTGTTTCAGAATGTCTCAGACTCTACCAGCCTCACAAAAATCTTTCTTCTGACTCTGACCCATTTCTCATTCCTCATCTTCCAGGAAACATCCAAATGACAAGGATGATGTTGCCCGATCACGCTAAAGCTGATGGGGATACTGATATCACAAAAATGTTGCTGGCAATCAAGGAATCGGAGGTCACTAGTTTGGGGGTTGTTGTTAACAGCTTTTACGAACTGGAACAGGTGTATGCTGATTACTACGAAAAGCTACAGGGAAGGAGGGCGTGGTACATAGGTCCACTTTCTCTGTGCAACCAAAACCAAGACAAAGGCAAGCGAGGAAAGAAAGCTTCTGTTGACGAAGGAGACATTTTGAAGTGGCTGGAGTCCAAGAAAGCTAACACAGTGGTGTACGTTTGTTTTGGAAGCATAGTGAACTTCAGTGAAAGGCAGTTGAGAGAAATAGCGACGGGACTTGAGGATTCGGGACAAGAATTCATATGGGTTGTGAGGAGAAGCAACAGGGAATGGCTTCCAGAGGGGTTTGAGAGAAGAACAGAAGGAAGAGGATTGATTATTTGGGGTTGGGCACCTCAAGTGCTTATTCTGGACCATCAAGCCGTGGGAGCCTTTGTTACACACTGCGGATGGAATTCAACTCTGGAAGCAGTATCAGCTGGGGTACCAATGGTCACTTGGCCCGTTTCTGCTGATCAATTCTACAATGAAAAGTTAGTGACGGAGTTACTTGAAATTGGAGTCCCTGTTGGTGTTAAAAAATCAGTCAGATTGGTGGGGGACAGCGTAGGCAGTGAGGCTCTTCAGAAGGCACTGAATCGTGTAATGGTAGGAGAAGAAGCAGAGGCTATGAGAAACAAAGCACACAAACTGGCGCAAATGGCAAGAACTGCTGTGGAATGCAATGGATCATCTTACTCAAACCTCACTGATCTCATACAACACCTCCGCTCCATAGCCAAATAGTTTTTGTGTAAACACGTTCCTTCCACACATCAATTCATGGACGGGATTTTTGAACTCGTAACCTCAAGGTCATGAGACTTACGAGCTACCAAGTTACCCTACTCCGCGATAAATAAAAGAATTGATAATTAATCAACAAAAATAATAATAATAATTGGTAATTCTTACCAACTGGATCTTGTTGACCAAGAAACATGCGTGAACCACCATTTTCAAAGTGATCTCTTTACATAATGTTTATTCAAAACAACTCTGATACAACACATAAAAACTATCTTTATTAAATAGAGAAATCCTAATTAGTTACAAATTAATTCTAATTAATTAAAAAAACCAATAATATATTTCAGATTGTATAATAAAATTGTCTGAGATATTATATATTAATTTTTTTTGTCCTACGAGAGTAATAAATATTTTATTATCATAAAAGTTTGATTACTGTTGCCACTTCAACATCTCTATTCATGTTCCTCATTTTTGTAGATTTTACATTATAATTATAATTATAGGTGTGTTTGACAAGTCAGTTTTTATTTATTTATTTATTTATAAACTTGTTTCATTTTTTACCCAAATAATTTTATTTTTTTAATAACTTATAACTTTTATCTATGAAATTATTTTAATAAATTTATAATTTTTAAGCAATCTTTTTTTATCTATAATATTTTACGGAACATATATTTTTATATTTTTTTTTTCGTTTAGAAACTATTTAAGTTTAGGTTACTTTGTTATTTTTTTATTCGTAATAATTTATTCTCAAATTTTACCTACTTTTTTATTCTACTATGTCATATCTCGTCTTTCGCATTTAATCTTGTATTTATTAGAATTTAATTATGAGTTAAAATATTATATTGAGTAAAAATTAAATAAAAATAAAATAATATATAAATGAAAATAACTCATAAATTTATAATTTTAAGATTTTAAATTTAAAATAATATTATATTATTTTATGTAATTATATTTATTATTCATTAATAAATATCTTTTCGATATTTTTATCTTAACAATACTCATATGTTAACCTATCTTATGTTATTTATTGATGATGGGTATTTTGTTCGATTTTGTTTTACAGAAAAATGTTTTTTTAATAAGATAATTACATTTTTATCATATTATGATATATAAATTATTTAAAAAGGTTGAAGCATCCAGAAGCAATTGTTAACTTTCGGAACCAGATATAAAAGAAGAGAGAAAATACTTTTAATTAAATTTTTTAATCATAAACAAACATATCAAATTTTATTTATTTATGTAAAAATCACTGAAAACTAGAAACAACTTTTACTTATTAATTTTTTTTAGCACAAAAGATCTAATTACCAAAAGCATGTCAATGACTCTTGTATGTTATTATTTCATGGAACGGAAGGCTGTGGTTTTAGTTCATATTGTTTTTACAAATTATATATATAAGATATAAATAAGTTGTTTAATAAAAGTAATTTTTGAAAATTGTTTCCAAAACTAATATATTCTTTTAAAACTAAACAAATAAAGGGGATGGAAATAACAAAGCCCTATCAGCCTTGTCCCATGAAGTTGAAAGGAAAAGTGCATTTTCAATCAAATTTTTCAAATAGGTATTTTTTTTAATGTATTTTTTTTTTTAAAAATGAAAATAATTTTTTGTACAATAACAAACTGTATATTATAAAATACATTTCTAATATGAATTATTTAATTTTTTTATTAGAAAAAAATTAAATATAAATTATTTAATAATTATGTGATATAATAAAATAATAATTTATAATTTTAATATATAAAAGAATGTAAATTGCTTCTATTAGAAATATTGTTATAAGTTAAATTTTAAGAGAAAAATAGAAAACACAACAATTTTATTTTTTCAAATTTTGATACGATGATGATTTATAAATAAAAATAATTAAAAATAAAAATTAATGTAACTTTAATTTCTTAATATCTGTTCACTCTTGTAAAAACAATACAAGGTTATAAATTTAAAAGCAATAAAATTGGACCTCGCATTTATCTGTCTCTCCAAATTATATATAGCATGGAGGAAGGTGCATGGAGTAGAAAATAAACAAACTGCTTATTCATTAATGAAAAGATAGACGAGAAATACGTAGACATAGAGATACTTAAGCAAATGAATTAATGGAGGTGATGCAGTTGTAGTACGTGCGATGAGATGGACAGAGTAAGGCTAAGCTAGCGATGAAGATGGGGGTTGAGAGAGTTGTAAGTGACGGGAGGAAGAGGAGGAGGAGGAGGAGTGGAGGCGTCGCCGAATGGGTGGGTGCGGGGATGGTATTTTTTGCATGGGACGTAATTGAGAGACTTGGGATTAGGGCATGGTTTGAGCTTGGAGAAGAATTGTGAGCATTGGTAATGCGGCCTTTGATTGGGAAGGCCAAGGATGCAATTGAAGCTGACGTCGAGCAAATTGTTGTCGATCAGGGTTCTGCATGCAGGGCCAACCTGAGTGAAATAGTTGTCTGATAAGGAGAAGTTGCCTCTGTTGAGGAGCCCTGGGAGCTGACACACGGTCTCGGGAACTTCACCGTAGAACCGGTTGTGCTCCAAATTCAGGTAGCGGATGTTTTCCAAGCAACCGAAGGAGCGTGGGATGGGACCCGTTAACTGGTTTTTGCTGACATCAAAGACGGTGGTCTTGTGGAGGAGGCCAATCTGGTAGGGCAAGCAGCCCTGGAAGTGGTTGCCCAAGAAAAGCACTTCGACGAGGTTTTTGGAAGCTCCGATGCTAGGGGGGATTGGACCGGTGAGTTGGTTGTTGGCGAATGTGAGAAACCTAGCAGGAGTGGAGGCAAAGGTATCGGGGAGAGAGCCAGAGAATTGGTTGTTGTTGATGAAAATGACATCGAGAAATTTCATTTGAAAGAGCTGGGAGGGAATGGGACCGTAGAGATAGTTGAATCTGAGGTCGAGGAAAACGAGCTGAGTGGACTGGAGCACTTCGTTGGGAAAGAGGCCCTTAAGCTTGTTGTTACTGAGGTCTAACTCGAAGAAATATTGGTACTGGGTGATTTGAGTTGGGATGACACCGGTGAAGTTGTTGGAGTTGACGTGGAAGAAGGTGAGCTCTGGTATACTGTCCAAGAGGCCAGAGAGGAGGAGTGGTGAGCGGTTTTTCCCAGACAGCCCAGCTCCATTCAGGTCTATTCCCGCAATTGCCAATTGCTTTTCTGAGTCTGGATATTCTGCACATCGTACCCCAGTGAAATTACAAGCGTTTCTCCCATTCCAGTCACGAATATATTGGTTTTCGTCCACAAAACGAGTGAAATCCACAAGAGTTTTGCGACCTCTCTCCAACCGTGGGTGGCATGTTGGGGGAGGAGGTGGATGACACTTGGGGGGTGGAGGAGAGGCATAAGGATAAGCGCCGCCATTCGCTATGACTACTTCCAATGCTTCTTTTCCCGATCCAATAACCATAAATGAATTACGAAGCAATAAAGCAGATAGTAACAACAAGTACATGCTCCCCATCTTTAATTTCTCTCTTGATCGACCAAATGCTTTAGTAGTCCTGTCCTATGTATATATATATATATATATATTATAATATCATGATGAAGAGGAGAAAAGTGAGGCGTCACAAGATTTTTAGCATTTTCCTTTCTTCTTCCCCCACATACACATGCAGAAGATTAAGTGGTTTACTTTTTGGTAGGTGGTAAGTTAGCTAGTCTCAACTGAACTCCCAAATATCGATGGGATATTAAAGTATACAATGACAACCATACACAAGTACAGATATTGCTTTCCTCTAACCCGTGAATTAAATTAGGGCAGTCTTAGGACAATTTCCGATCTCCCAACGTCGGCAGATAAGGTAAAACACACTTTTTTTCCAATCCATAAATTACTACTTACTTACTATAATACTACTCGTTGATCTATCTCCATCTCATCTATTCATTTAAGATTCAGTCATGAGCCACCATCTTCCATTCTTCAAACCAAATTCACATGCCTATCATTTCCACCAATTAATTTAGCTATACACTAAAATATCTGAATGGAAAGGAACAATAATTGTTTCTTCATTTCTCCTTCCTCATATTACTTATTTCTATTTCTTTCTTTCCTTTCCTACTTTGTGCCGTACGTGCAACATTCTCCTAAACTAATTCTGTAACCATTTTTGTTTGTAGTATTCCACTCGTGAATGTCATAAATGGAAACCTCCCCCACCATTTTACAATGAAACAAGGATCGAAATTATGTTGAAGTTGTTGCTAAGCTCATACAACACCAAAAAGATTAAATCATTAAGCTAGCTGCTGTAGATAACTTTGAAAAGAAGAACCAACCTCTTGTTGTAACAAATACAATATTTTGGATTTCTGTGGAATTTTGTAAGATACTTCTATTGTTCCTGCGTTAGACCTATTTCAATTTTCGGACAGTTTATTTTTCTTTTTAAGGCATACAATATTTGTTCTTGTTTTTTATGGCAGACAATGTTGTTTCCATCACTAACTACTATGTTTAATCACAACTTAAATGATTAATTGTTCTTTATTGAGTTACCACATCTCATCGCTTTTAGTTATCACTTACTGCATTTCATCATTTCACTGCATCATAAAAAGTCGGTTCTAAGAATCATGACGAAATAATAAATAAAAGTTCAACTATATATAAATCTTAATTTTAATGTATTAATATATCCTTTTTTTTAAATATCAAAACTAATTTCTTTTTAAAAAATAAATAAAGGTTTTTATATATAATTTTTTTTTTTAATTTTAACATAATAAAGTAAATAAATAAATAAATAATATAATATAATAAAATGTGATCTAATAATAAAAAATTAAATTTTTAATAAATAAATTAAGAATAATAAATAAATATAAAAATTAAAAGCTAATGTTTTTAAGAAAAGAAAAATTATGTTTTTTATTTTTAATTAAATTAGTAAATTTGTGATTCAACTTCTAAAAATATGTTGTTTTAATTATTTTTTATATCTAAATTTAATATTTAATAATACTTTTTAGGTTAATAAAATTAATAAAAAATAAATATTATTTGAATTAATTTTTAGATTTAAATATAATATTAATTTATTTTTATAAAATTAATAAAAGAATTAATATATTTTTTTAACTTGAAGAGAATAATCAATTTTGAAAATATAAAAAAAAAATGTTATTAAATAATATAGATATAATAATAGTGGAAAGGAGAAAGGGTCTTTTGGCTTGCGCGTGGGGTTGAAGTGGGGGTGGGTTATTTGAATTGCAATTACCTTTCAACGTTTCGAATTATCGCATAGTTTTCTCCACTCCTCTTCTCTCTATCTGGCATGTCGATTTCGGGAATCCAGGGACAACCTCTTGAGGTTACGGGTAAGCAAATCCAATCTTCTAATCGATTCAATTCAATTCAATCAATTTGTGTTTGTGTTTGTGTTTGGAATTGTGAAGTGAAAGAGTATGATTAAGAATGGCAGTGGTGTCGTGCTCCAAGTTGAAGGACACAGAATGGATTTCAAGGCAAGATCCGTACGTTTGTCTTGAATATGGGAGCACCAAGTTCCGAACCAGAACCTGCACAGGTCACCATTCCATCTTTTCCTTACTTTGTTCAATTTCACTTCATTTCTCATTCAGTTGACCTCTTCTTCCTCCCATCCAGACGGCGGAAAAAACCCCGTTTTCCAAGAGAAGTTCGTCTTTCCCCTCATCGAAGGCCTTCGGGAGCTCAATGTCATTGTTTGGAACAGCAACACTCTCACCTTCGACGATTTTATCGGAAGCGGAAAGTACGTATATGCATTCATCCCTTCCTCTTCTTTCACCTCTTGTCTCGTCTCATCTCTTCTCTTCTCTTCTTCAGAATTCAATTGCACAAGGTTCTCTCTCAAGGTTTCGATGACTCTGCTTGGCCACTTCAGACCAAATCTGGCAGGTAATCTGACTGCAATACTACTCCCTATCCTTTTCGGCTCACTCCTTTCAATTACCTCACCTCACCACACCCACATCATCTTACTCAAATTCTTAATCATATCTTATCACATGAATAATAATATCCTTCATTCATACCTCTTTTATCAATCTCACCTTCTCTCTACCCAACACTTATGCACTACCTCATACTTATTCTATTTTGTTTCCCTTCCCTCTCTGGATCAATTGAACTCCAATAACGAGATGGGGGCATGCAAATTTTCCTCCCTCTCCCCTCTCTTAACTCTTACATTTCCTTTCGCAGACACTCTGGTGAAGTAAAAGTCATATTGCATTATGCAATTGCAAATCAAAGGGTAAGTGAGCTACCTACATTTTCTTTATTTTTTTAGAATTAGGTCATTCTTGTGTGTGGACTGGAGTGATAAGCATTGATGATTGATTAGTGTATTGGAATGGGATTATTGCAGCAGAAACCAGGCTCAAGCCATGTTCCATCTGCACCTCCCTATGTACTAACAGCAACTCCTCCAGCCCCATCTTTATATTCTGCTCCGCCTGCTACTTCCTACCCACCTCCTCCTTCTGCTACTGCCTCCTACCCACCACCACCTCCTGCTACTTCCTCCTATCCACCACATCCATCTGCGGCTCCTTACCATACAACTGGATCATACCCACCGCCTCCCACAGCTTACCCAACCTATCCCTCGCATTCATCTCCCTATCCACAGCCCTCATACCCTGCATCATCTCCCTATCCACCCTCCTCATATCCTCCTACCCCTTCATATCCGCCTGCTTCAGCTTATCCACCAACTCCATATCCACCGTCTGCAGCTTATCCTCCTGGTAACTTTTTATCTTTTCCTAATTTATGTTCACTACTTAATTACTGCTGCTCCACTCTTTCTTTCAGAATCTTTTCTTGTTATCATGCTTTTCTCTCCCCTAACTACTAACTGGATCTTTATTCAGGAATATACCCTCCACCGCCATACTGATTCCCAACCAAGGAAGCAACATTACATGGTTTGTACATCACTTGTATAACCTTAAACCAGCTTTTGTTGTTATCAGAAACCCTGCTTTTTTTATTTGTTTCTTATATTTTATCTTGAGTAGTTTTAGGCAATACATTTATTTAGTCATGAGTTTATCAAATCTAAAAGCCTACCCAAGGTTTGTTAATTTTGATGCTCAATATCCAACGTTGTTTCATATAATTTTCTGTTCAATTGCTACCTCTAAAAGGGTTCTTGCCAAAAAATATGCAGGGCTATATTAGACGGATTTGAGGAACAAAACTTTGATGCAACAGAACACTTAACAGCCTTTTTGTTCTTCATTTCTGCTTATCGCTGTCCAACGTACTTTGAAATGTATATGCCAAAAGGGACTTAGGAGTTCTTTTCTATGGTTGTTCAAACAGCCTGTAATTCGGTGTGTTCTGACTTTTGTCTGTCTAGCGTGTAAAGTGTTTATGCACACTCAGATCCAATAGGATGTTTACTGAACACTATTTTCCAGTTTTATTTTGTGCTACGTCTATGTCTCGGTCTCGCTAAGGATGAAACTTAATTCTTTATCATGTTGCCCGACTAGTAGAGTCGACGAGTGTCAATCAGATTTTTCTGTTAATTTCTTGACCCTAAAGAACCCAAAACGTCTAAATTCAATACAACGAGCTTCATGAACAACAACTAAGACCAATGCGGCAGTCCATTATGTTCTTTCTTCTAAGACATTTTTGAGAGAAATAAATTTGTGCTGTACAGTCAAGATTAAATTATTTTACTATCACAATTATTTAGAAAAGGTCTATTTTTCCTTTAAGAAACCAGGTTTTAACATTTTTAATCATTGTAAAATGATTGAGTTCTTGATTTCAGTCTCTATGATTTTTTTACTTGTTTTTATCCATGTATAATTTGAAATCATTATTTTTTATTTGTATGAAATGAATAAATTTTAGTTTTAGTTTATGTAAAATGTGTTTATTTAATTTTTATTTCTTAATATTTATTCTAAGATAGATAAATATATTGAGAACATTTCACAAATGTACCAAACAAAAGAGACAAAGACAGGAAAAACAAAAGTCTACGGTGGCAGCCATGGAAGTAGAAATAAAAAAGCTTATAGTAATAAAAATAGGAAATTTGAAACAAAAAAGGTTATGGTAAAGACTAAGTTATTTTATAAGTTAAAATTTAGTTTAATATAAGTTAAATCATCTTTTTAATAAATTAATATAAAAAATTATGCGTAAATTTATTTTAATTTATTCAAATTTATTTTTTATTTGTTTTCTTACCTAAATCAGAAACATAGGATAGAGAAAAAAAATTATTTTAAGTGAGGCAACAGCTTAACCTTTGTTATTTTAAAAAATTATAAGTTATGAAAAATTTTATTTTAGTATAATTTTTTTAATTTAAAAATAGGTATGATATAATATATAATATAATATACTAGATCATTCCTAAAGATATGGCTGAGATTGACTTCTTTAATTTTGTAAAACACTAACAATGCTTTTTAGGTAGTTTTGTAACATGTTTATAGGAAAATATATATATATATATATATATATATATTATTATATGATATGCTAATGGAAATATCAGTTATTATTTTGTTAAGATTAAAAGTATTATTTTTGTAAATTGTGATCATCGTCAAATGAAATAATTATGTATGAATGAGAAATAAATAATGTCTCAAAGTTTTCCTACACTTTATAGGTGACTGCAACTGCCTTCCAATAATGGAGTCGCAAAAGTGTGTAACTAAAACAATTACATTTAAAGATCATTATATTTTAAATTGAATTGATTTGCTGGTTTAAAATTGAATTAATTTTAAAGTTCACTAAATTATGACTGTAATTATTATATAGAAGATATATATAGTGAGAACACTTTTCATTTTATGAACGCAAAAAACTATAGATCTAACTTAAGTAATTATATATCAACAATTAAAATTAAAAGTTCGTGGTTATATAATATATTTTTAATATTGCTCATTCAATAATAGTATAAATTCTATTTTTTAAAAACTTAAACCAATGATTTAGAATAAATATGAATAACAGAGAAGTTTGTCACTCAACATTTTCTCTTTTCTTCTTTTTATAAGTAAATCGTGACATTTAATCCATGGGAATCACAGATACAGTGACTAATTTTTCCCCTTCCCCTCATGAAAGATACAACCGATTAAGATATTCCTAACAGCCATGAATTGGCAAAACCACCCCGACACAAAACCACCCCGACACACTTCTATCACATATCCAGTTGTCATTCTAATCTAACATGTTCCAATCAAAGAATACCCAGTTGACCTTTCAAACTTGGCCCTCAAGCTGTGCCTTAGGCCATAATTTATCGTCAAAGCTGGCAAATTCAGATAGCATAGTACCCCATTTCATTGCTGACATTTGAATAATATTCATTATAGTTGAGATAATCCCAGAAACGAGAAAGCCCAAAATTTCCATGTTTAGGTCCCTTAATATAACATATGTGCAGTTCTTTCAGACTTCTATCAAACTTCTGCTTTATAGAAAGCACCTGCAAGTAAATTAAAATTGCAGGTCAACATATTTCACTACCGAGTTTAAGACCAATTATTCGTTAACATACTTAACATATCCCAGATAGGATTATCTTATCTATGTGTGGATGTTCTCAAGAAACCTTTTGGTAAAGTTTAGGTTATTCTGAGGGCATCAGACCCTACAACTAATGAAAACATTGAGAAGGCCCTATGCATATTGGCATACATTATACATTATTGCATTATATGTAGACATTCTTATGGATGCAAAACCAGTTAAGAATAATCACTCTAATATCTATATAAAATGTCAAAGTGCCCGAAATATTTTGAAATAAAAAACAGCCTACACACAGCATTTTCATTGAATTTTGTTTTCTAAAGCATAAATGTACCAGGTAAGTGATGTATAAGTGATTCTAGAAATTTGCCTGGTTTACCTGGGATATATTGATTCTAGAAAGTTTGCCTAACAAATCTTCTGGAACACTTCCAGAATCCCAAGCACCAACTGTAATACAAGACCGGAAATCGAGTGCACATTGCAGAATGCTCTCAATAATGCTGCCAACTGCCTTTGTTTCATCAGACAGGAAACATCTGAAACAAATATATACGCAAACACATAAAGTGAAACACCAACTGTCAGAATCAGATGTTGTTTACTGTCAAAACTTAAGGGGTATAAGTATCACCAACTAAATACATGTTTGAAACACTACACTAACAGTTACGCTAGTCATTAGTGTGCATGTAAATGATCAGCATGCATCAAGTGGTGATCAGGTTTACATCAAACTATAGATATACCCAATCATCACATAATACATGCTGATATCAAGCATTGAAGTATATACCAAATCTCTGGACATTTATCATTCTTTTTACACTAAACCCAACAATAATTAATGTGAAAGTGTTACTTTAACCATTTACATGTGGATGGAAATCCAACACATGCAACTCATGTTCCCATCCTTTCCCCCTACTCTTCTGTCCTTAAAAAGAAGATCAACACACCATTTCTTTGAACAAATTACCCGGTGCCAGTGCCAATAATATTGGGCAACAGTATGATAAATTGTAGCCTTTTGTTTTTTGAGCAGAGTTGCTTTTAAGCCCCATTGAAAGATGCAACATACTTGAATTGTCAATATCTTAGAATCCCTATGATGCATCTTGGATTGGAAGATAGGTGAAGAGAAATGGATTAGTATTGAAGATGGGGCAAGTGTGTCAAGACTTAAATGGGCGAATGTCACAAACATTGTTCCAACCTCTATTATTGAATGATTTTCATGTCAGTTTTGTGAACAAAACATTTTTGGTGGAACTTGCATGAAGCTCGCCCAATGATAAAGAATGCATTGCTAACATTTTTTGCTTTCAGTGAAAATAGACACCTTATTATGGTTTAGGAAATCATCATGAATTTGGTCACCTTATTATATTTGTTCACTATTTGCAGAAAAAAAATGCCCCTAAATTGACTTTTTTAATAACTGTCCCTATAGATTGTAACCAACAAATACAATACATGTAAACTTACATGCATAATGAATCAGCAAGATATTCCATGTGCACTGATTCAAGATCCATCATATCTTTCACCTACATAATAAATGGCAGGAATATCCAAAAAATTATAAAGAAATCGAATTACCAAGTCATATAGACTAGATCTAGCCATCAAAGTCATCATAAACTGAAAACTATGAAATTGACAATTGAGTGAGGTAGAAGGAAAGTATGTCTACAACATTTTAATGGAGATGCGGCTGAGATGGCTCTAAAATTTGTTTATAAGTTCCAACATAAGCATCTTAAAAGTATTCCACATAATAAACAAAACATTTCAAAATTTCCTCGTGTTATGCTATGCAATAACATTAAGCCTGTTAGAAACCAAAGAACAAAGATAGAGAGAAGATATGAAGGATATTGTTGGTTGAACAGAAATCTACACAACAAAGGAAAGAAGTCTCTCGTACAAGGTGCCTCCTTTAAAAAGAATTTCTCCTTTTCACATGCAAAATATTCACAAAATGACTCCCTGATGAGACTCATTTTTATCCTATTTTATTTATCTAATTATGTTATCTTAATGTTTATAATTTGTTAACAAAGATAAATTAAGCTATATTTGAGTTATTGAACCTTTTGAGGCCTTAACACAGAAAAGTGCATAAAAATAATAAATTAAGCATTGTTTTATTCTAACCCGAAACTGACATAGTTCACTGTTTTATTTATTGTAATTTCTACAGAGATCCAAAATTATTGATTCTGGTTGCAGATTAAAATAGACACGTGCAGCTTTAATCCAAAATTTGAAGCGTGTGATTTGGACAAGAATTGAAGCTTCCACGCATGTTTGAAGTTGGCACGAGTGCAGCTCAAGTTCAGCTCACGCGTCTCGTGAGTCTCTTGTGATTAAATTGGGCTCCAGAATTGAATTGATCTCTGATTTGGATGAAACTTGTTGTGCTGATTAGCTAATTCAATGGGCTTCAATTGGGCACCGAAATCACTTAATTTGGATCAGATTTGAATTTTATATAAATTTATGAAGTGGGGTTCACCAGGCCGGATTGGCCCAGTGAACATGTGCGAGTGTTTGAATTATAGAAAACGCGCCACAATGCCAAATCAAGCAAGAACGGTGGCGTTTCAAAGTTAACACACAGAGATTTCAATAGGAACTTGAATCATCGAAATTGAATCTAAAACGACTAAGTTATGCGCGTTTCAAGTTCGCTGAGGTGCAGAACACGTGTGCTGGCGCGTCCCAAGTGTTTCTACTTCCTTGTAATTAGATTAGCTGCATCCATGTGTATTGTAATTAAATTGTACTTGAGTATATAATGTAAAAACTCAGTGTATTATGTGTGAAGTTGAATCATTAGTTTAGATTTCAATGCAAGAGCTTCGTTTTTCTCTCTATTCCCGCGATCATGGTTCTCCATTGTTCTCCTTGTGCGCGCGCATTGCGTTTCCATTTGTGTATGTGTTTCTACTCCATTTGTTCCATTGATCTCCTTGTGTTTGGTCTGAATTATGTTTTCCTCCACAGTTTACATGTTTTCTTTTAATTCTTGAATGCTTTAGATAGATTTTACACCGAACAAAGTCCACGGGTGTGGTGTTGTGTGCTTAGCATTGCTTAGACTTGACTTCTTGATTTGCCTTAACAAGCGAAAGCTATCCGGATACGAAGGGGAAACTTGCAAATATTTTTGGTGATTCCTAATCTGTTTTAGGTCTCACAAGAAAATCAAGAGCTAAGAGTGGCTCTAGGCGCATTGCCATGCTTTGTTAGGAGTGCGTTTGGTTGCTTTCCTTTATTGCTTTCTTTACAAGCTTTCTTTAATTGCTTTGGAACTTGGCCTGCTTGTGAAACTGTGTTGGGGACTAGGGAGGAGTCTTTCGGACCAAGAACTTAGTGTGAACTACTTGGATGTCTTCCAAGGGATAGGTTAAATAGGGCCTAGCCATGGGTTACACTAGTTTGAGGTTGTAGCACTCCCAAACCAACACGGCCTAGCTTGCTTGTCACGTTAGTATAGTTTTATTGCTTTCTTTAAATGCTTTTCTAGTGTAGATTTATGAGCTTTGCTACTGTTTTAACTTCTGCATTAGTTTAGGTTAGCTTTAGGTTCATTTTCATTCATTGTTCTTCACTTTAATTCACCCAAAACCCCCCTCAAAAATAGAAAAACCAAAAATATTCATTGGTGCATTCATTCATACTTCATTAGCATCCATTTCCCATTGGTTTCAGGTCTGGTTTAGGTAGCTATAGACTAGATCAGATTTTGAGCCACAACCGCACCACCATAGCACCAAAACACCACCCATTCGGTCATCTACCATTTAGAAACCCCAAAACACAAAAATAACCACATTTTCACCGACCAACCATATATTTCCAAGCCACCCTAGAAATCTTGACCGAGCAAAATTGTCTGGAACTATGACTTGACCGAAACACCCCATTTCTGGCTCGGTTTTGGCTAGTTTTGGTGCGGTCAGGGAATAATTTTGAATTCTGACTTAGCCATTGTCATTTTTGCTCGAGCCAAAATTTCACAGGATGATTCTTTCATCCATTTGAACCATTCTGTCCAGCCAGAATTTTGAAAATCTTAAACAATTTCATTTTGACTGAGAGGTGCACCAAACTTAGCCAAAAATAGTGTCACTCGGTCAAACTTCTTTTCTGTACATATTTCATCGGTCTTATCTTTGTAAAAGTTGTTTGTTTGTGTTTATTAACATTCTGTGCAGCTGTTTCACCATTTTGACCAACTTCAATTTTTGACCAAGGTAAGTGCTCCTAAACTAGCCATTTTTGAGTGATTCTCGGCCAACTCATACTTCTGTCCATATTTTCTGCACCAATATTTTTACCACTGCATTCTTACATCATATAAACCATATTGGACCATTGTTGGTGCACACATTCATTCATTTCATTGTACTTGGCCGAGAGCATTTGCTTTAGCCTTAAGTTGATTTTGATTTTGGTTGATCTTGTGGCTGCTGTACTGTTTTGTGAATTTGGTTCTGTTCTGCATTTTGTTTTCTATCCATATTCATTGCATATAGTTTATTAACCCCATTTTAGGTTCATTTGTAGTTTTATTTTGTTTTTAGGTTGCATTACATACATTTTTCCCTCACTTGAATCACACATTTCTCATTTTTCTATACTCATTACTTCCACGGATTGATACTCTGGTTCCCACTATTACTACATCTTTATTTGTTGAGGGAATCTATTTGTGGATAGACTGACAATCTGTTCATCACTCCCTCTGATCTGATTTCCCCTATTTAGAAACAACCCCTTCTAACTAATGGAGTAACAAACAGCTTCCCGTATTCAGCTCTCATTATAGTCATTAACCAATGCTGCAGCTTCTGGAGATCCTTGAGCAGTAGAACCCTCTTGAAATCAGTGGAATAGAAGTACATCAGACACAAAAATCAAATCAGCAAACTCAAAGCATGAGTTCTACCCTTTGATAGGTATTAGATATCTGATATCAGAAACATGTGAGAATTACATCACAAGGACAAAGGGCTTATAAATAATGCCAGATTTTGATTTATAGGCTTAGAATAAATGATATTAACAAACTCACATCTCACAAAGAAGGATGAATGGATGAAATTAAATAGAAAAATAAAAATAGAAAATTGAGAAAAAGATGGGAAAATCCCTAAATTTACATAAAAAATACTATTTTTTTCGAAAAACAAGATCTAACTAATACATGGGCATACCTAGCTACAATTCAAGTCGTGCCTAATTGTATCAGTCATACTCAACACATACAATTTTTTTTTTTAAATTAACTTTGATAAGTACCAATGTCCAAGTGTACTCAATGAGCACCAGTACTCCTGAAAAGTAATTTTCTACAACACACAATGCATAAGTAGTTACAAAATAAATTGTACTTTGAATTGAAGAAAAAAATGACTAGAGAATGATAACTAAATAAAATAGCTATACCAATTAGAACCATTTGTCTCAAACCTTATGCTCAAGGGAATGAAGAAACCTGCACCATGATACATGAGATAATTGTGACTCTACATACTGCTGCAAAGTTGATACAAAATGGTTTATCTGGTGCCTGCCATTGAAAGTGCAAACAAGGATGCTTAGAAGTACAAACATCAATATAAAAGTTTATCTTCAATATTTAAACCAGTGCTCATTAAGTATCCCTTTATAGTAAGTGGGAAAAGAAATGGGTAACTGCTGTATCTCTTAGACCCTACGGAGACCATATGAGCTGAACCTCCAACATCCTTCCATCCATCAGAATAGTAATAGAATCTGAGAAAGGCCCCTGATATCAAATATTAACAATGTGCCCATGAATTTAGAAAAACAACAACTTCCAGTACCTCATCTTCATCAATATATTAAGATGCCCTGTCTCAATTTGTAGTTCAGAATTTCGATTTTTGTTGGTTGCATTCACCAAATCCTGTTGGCCAAAATCGAAAGAAAACAAGTTCCATTACAATTTACACAATCAGAAGTCCTTGGATTCTTTTTGAAATCCTGAATGTAAGCAATTCTGAGCAACAGAAGCAGATTGGGATACCAGACTATTATACTGTAGGATGTAAGTGCACTTTCTAAAGTGCAGGCTCTCAAACATTTTAATAAAACTTAACTGTTGTAAAATATGAAGAAACATACAATGCACTATGCAGGTAAAAGAGAATATAAGAATATACTTTTAGGGGATAAATTGCAAAAATAAACTTCTTGATTCAAATATTTCCCATTTAGAAAAATAAAGGCTATAACGGAGCATTTATTGCAGGGTATCATTTTGCATTCTTAGGAATCACATTCCTAGGAATATTAGGAATGATATTTCGATGGATATGTTTAGTTGTCATTTAGTAATTTTAGAAAAAATAAAAAATTAATTAATTAAAATTTTGAAAATTAAAGTGAAAAAAGAAATATGGAAGAATGAAGCAGAATGCCCAGTTATTGTAGAAAATAACTTTCATTCCCATAAGAATATGAGATACTCACCCTCTCTTCATGAAAATAGAAGTTGCCTAAACTATGGGAATGTGACTTTTCTAAAAATAAAAATATTCGGGAATATTTTTCATGACATTCTAACAAACATGAGATATTTATTCCGGACAACGAGAGAATAGATTGAATGCAGTGGAAAAATTCAACAGGAATATGAAATAACACTTGGATAATTGGGTGTGTTCCTATCATCCAACCATACCACATTTTACTAATTAATTCATCAAAGGCACTAAGGTAGAATCTTGGTACGTATTATTTCTAATTCTGACTTCTACTTAGACATGTGTTAGCCATTCATTATGTAGACAGAAAATTACAAATATATTTAGGAGATACAAGATAACCGATGCATGTTTGTAACAATGAACACAAGAAAAAGAAAAAGGAAAAAAATTCCAAGTAATCACACCTTTAACGAGCGCCATACATCTGTCAATGAAAAAATGGCAAGCTTCACTTGTATCAAAAAGCTAAATATATCAGCATATATTTTCAATGCAGCAGGTGTTAAAACAATACTGAGTGGCCAGTGCACATGGAAACCCAGTCCTAAGAAATCAAAGGAACGAACCCCTGCCATTATTTACAAACTCATTAATTGATGCCAAAGAGAGGATAATTGGCAGGGGAGCTTATCAAACTTGCCATGAAACTAAAAAGAGTAAATACCATACCAATTGCAATATAAATAAAAGTACAAAAACAAAAGGCTAATCAAAGTTGTTCTTAGCAAACTACTATTGTGGTGATTGTTATTTATACAGGAAATGAGTACAGTAATATCCTATAAAATGGAAATTGAAAATCCTTTCTTATTTAGTTATATAAAATGGCTGGAAAATTGTTCTAAATTCAAAAATCAAACCAAAATTGACTAAATCAGGAATATGTAATAGAAAAATATCATTAAAAATATAGTTGGCCTTTGTAGTTAACTTGAAATAATGATTTTGTCCTTCCTTTCCATTGCAGTGAAAATAGAATACTTGGTCTTTAGGAAAAGTAAAAATTGGGTATCAACCGGGGGAATCCCCTTTCTATGGTAGTATGGATGTACCAATAGCAGATGCAGAAAGAGGCAATTTCCCATTTCCTTTCATGTACACAAACAACCTATCCTTGTGAATGTCTTGCTCACAAGAAGACTTCTGAATTGACAACTCAAGTAGACCTTGAATTTCTGAAAGTCTCTCATTTGCTTCTGTAACAGACCATTTCTGCAATTTCAAGTAAACCAAAGAATGAGCAAACATCACAGTATTTATAGACAATAGTCAGATTCCTATTTATGAAAGTAAGACATTATACAAGTTATTTGGAATCAGAATTGAGGAATACATGATGCCAAAGAGACAAGATAAACAAATCTGCCCAATCTGCTAACTCCATAAAATGATATCGCCTTAATGCCAAAAGATGATCTTGCAACTTGAATGCTTCCTCGAGCACATTGATGGTAAGCTTGCTGACATAATTGTATCTGACATCTCTAAGGACAAGCAATACTAGTACAGAATGCTTTCCTAAAGCATTATATTGAGCATATCAACTCATTTCAATTGTGGAATGAAGAAAAAATGAAAAAAGATGAATCCTGAAAATATATCCTTTTAGAAATTATTAATAAAGATCTTGCTAACCAATGCCCTCAAGGAATTGGTTGAAAATGAACAAAATGAAAATTTTAATCGGAAATTACACGGGTGCATTGGAAATCATGGTGAGAGTGTACACTAATAACACTGTTTAATAAAAAATCTTTACTTTTAATTCCCTTAATCAATGTCTTTAGGGCACTGATTAGCATTTACTTATTAATAAAATGTGTCAATTAAACTGATCAACAAACTTGCATCTTAAAAACAAAGAACTGTCATCAAAGACTTTCAAACTAATTCATCATGTACTTATATATGTTACTCAATATACCATCACCATCTGCAATTATAAGAACTGACAGTATAGCAAATTAGCAATTATTCCATCTGCAAAGTTTACACATAAAACTCTTCACATGGTCATGATATTAGCATTATCCACTTCAACATATCATATTTTAAACAAGTTAGCTGCATAAATTGCACCTTAGTAGGACAGTAATACTTGAAACATATTAATCACTATATAGCACAAATTCTAAATGCCATAAATTGGTCCATGTAGCATGTCCCCCCTTAGGGAAAAGGTCTGTTTGTTTTGGTTGAAGAAATATTGAAGTACCATAATCAAGCATTCTCACATTTTAAACACTCACATAAGTTACTAACATTTAGACAACCTTCATGGGTTTAGCTTCTTGGTCAGATAATTTTGAAACCCATTCTAACAGATCACATCATCAAAAAAATAAAAATCCCTTATAAGTCCTTTTTGTTCCAGAAGTTTGCTATGTATTACAGCATCAGTAAAGAAGCCAATTGAGGTTGCATTGACCCATTATTACAAAGAGTGATATTGCTGACAAATAATAAGATGGGATTGGAATGACAAGACTTAGACTTCACTGAACTAGGAATATTCATGATAAATTCATACTAGTTTAATCTAAATACATGCAGATAAATAGAAGCAATTTACCAAGATAAACATATAGAAAAGGATACTGAAGCATGATTTCCTGCAGCAAGCACTTTTCAATTATAATATCGAGTGGTATCTCAAATGTTGATGACAGACTTTGTTTCTGAGTATCATCACAATTGACAGCATTTCCAAAACTACTCAGCAACCTTTCCCAGCTGCTCCCACCAGATACAACGGTTAAATGTTTATGGTCCATCAAGTCCAGTGAAGAACATAATTTTGGAACATCAGCTAACCCATTCTCTCTATCATGGCCAATCTCTCCATGTTCATTATTGTTAGCATTATGAGTCGACACATTACTATGTAGCGTAAATGAAGATGTACTACTATATCTAGAGTTGGTGGGCACCTTGTCCATATAAACCTTACATGGGTCCTCTACAGTAGAAAAGTTGAAGAAAGGAAAAATCTGTTCATGTTCAGCCTTGTATTTTTCCCCATTCCCACCCATCAGGTGAGGAACTGAATTTCTTGTCAACATAGGGTTCACACTAAGGGGATTAATGCCAGGATTCTGTGGATGGAAATCATACAAATGTGAAATGAGCGTACTATTGTCAGGTTGATCCTCCTTTCTGGCCTCCCCACCCAAAGTATCACTAAAAGTAATAACATCATGGCATAACATAGAATATCTCAGGGATTGCAGGTGCTTTTCAGTCACCTTTGGCTCAATAGCTCCATCATTATCAAATGATTTTTTCAAAAAGTCATCCATTGCTGAACAACTGACAATCAAACTCTCTCTATATTGAACACTAGATTTACTTGAGCAGCTTGAATTCCCTGGATTTAGAGAATTAGACATGTGACTCAATATCACTCCCTCATGGGAGGACTTCACCAAGTGATCATTAGCATCCCTTTTATGACAGAGTTCACCTGAATCACAGCCTGAATTTTCATGATGACAGGAATTTTGTATTGAATTATTTGAGGTAGCATTCTTCAAGAAGCTTAAAGCAGATAAATGATTTTGTTGCCCAACTACCGGACAAGACAAGCCACTAAGCTGATCACAATCCAATTGCTCTTCAGAGCTGTTTAAGGATGAATTTTCAGATAAATCACACATATCATCCAGCAAGGAGAAATCATCTACTGTACTCGAGACATCAGAGTCCAAATCACCAATGCCCCTGAGAAAATCTATAAAACATCAATGAAGCAATAACAAAGGGAAATAAAGTTGTCTGAAAAAACTACGATGTCAAGAAGCAGATGAACAAAAGCATGCTAATCAGTACTTGCATCTTCATGCTCACAGATTTCAGGGAAAGGGGGATTGTAGGATGAGGGGAGTAGGAGATTACATATTTAAATTTCTTTTATCTGCTATTGTCCAACCAACAGAATTGTATTCTGACATCATCAGGTCTAGTTTGTCCAAGGCACCTCCACCATTATCAAAAGAAGGTACTAAAACATGCATAGCTACCTGCAAAAGGAAAATGTTTGTGTGTAAGAAGGAAAAAAGGTAAAGAAATAAGCACCTGCTCAAAATGAGAAAATGTATTCTTCTTTCCTAATTCGGCCTCTATCTTATGTTATACTTCCTATGCTCCTTTTTTCCAAGTTGCCTTTTCAAAAACTTACTGTTGATCAAAATAAAGATATAACATTATTGATCCAAATGGATAATGATGAAAAATAACTGCTATAACGGCCACCTAAGCAATGGTATCTTTTGGCAATTCAATTGGGACATTGTATTTGCAAGTAACAACAAATATAACAATAACAAGAAAATCACACTTCTATTTCAGCTCTGGACTACATAACATCAAGATGAAAAGAATCAAGATTTTAAGAAGGTTAAAGAAATACAAATTTATAGTACAAAGTAAAATTATTAAAAAAAAATTATAATCATATCTGCAGCACAGCAATAGTGCATGTGGTGTTAAAGAATATTATTCTCTCCTACATCGTAGCAGGCATTATGAAAGCAACAGTACCACGCATTTTGTGCAATTCGACTAGTTTATAATATATCAATCACTCACTCTCCTAAAAGTATACCACTATTGATGAAGGATCATCAATGACTTTATTACATCTCTAAAACATAGCCAAATGCAAGAGCTCTTTAGGCTTGAAACATGAACAATGCACATACCCATTTACATGTGTTCAAATTGAACTTTTATTTAAAGAATTAGGGCAGCAATAATCAAATTTCTGACCATTTGGTCATAAAGACTTTCATACTAGTCAAGATCCAAGTCTCCCCAAAAGCACAATGTCCTAGGTGACAGTAAAAGACAGATTTTAATATCTCTTAGCATATTAGAAGCAGAAAGCTTGAAGGATATTTATACAAAATTAAGCAGGGAAATATCTTGCCAGAGGTGTTATTTCAAAACCAAAAATTTGATGCATTTGACCAGGAAATAATCCAAGAATTTTTTTTCCATGTAGCATTTTGTAATTGAAAGTAAAAACAAAAAAATTAATATAGAAACATTTTTTCAATCCAAAAAGCTTAAACTTCTGGCCACATAACCCTTCTTCTATAATGCAAATAAATTATTCTGTTATTGCAAAATAATACATGTACGTGGAACCAAAACAATGGAGTATGACCACCTGCAGGTATCTAACTTCTAAACTGCTCAAAAGGCTTTCAATTTTCTCATTCATCCTTTTGTAATAATTTTCTCTTGCAAGCACCATGTCCTCAATAACATCTTTGCTGAAAGCCAATGGAGATGAATAAGACGGACTACAGCTTGAAAAGCCACTCCAGCAGGGTAGAAAGTCATCACAACTGTGTTCTCCAGCAGCAACATGAATGCACATTTCAAGCAATTTCAACAGTACTTGAAGCTGCTGACCAGCTCTAACCAGTGGGACCAAGAAATCTTGGAGAAATCCTGGAATAGGAACTCCCTCTCGCACCTGATGTTAGAAGTCCACTTCATGAGAATGAATAATATATCAAGGTGATAAAAAGTTATGATGCATATGAAAACTGCTAGCGGCCACCAGGAAAGAATTACCTTCACACTTGCTAATGGAAAGTCAATAGAATGGCCAGATTTAACCTGTGACTTAGGAGGTAAACAGTCCATATTTTCTACAATAAACTCCTTATATGGGTCATGAATTTCTGCTTTGAAAATCCATGATCTAATGAACCCACAATATGGTTCACATGATTGAAGAAAAAGAAACTTGAGCAGAGTGCAGTGAGAAGGATCAGCAACCTAAATTGCAGAAAGCCAAATAGATTAGAAGATATTTCAATATTGAAAAATTATTTAAAAGAGTAATATCTTTTACACATATAACACAATTGTTCCATTGCAACAAATGTGTAAAATATCGAGTAGGTAAAACCCTGGTAACAATTCTATGCTCCACCAGCCTGTCATCTCTCCAATTTAAATTTCTACTTGTTATAAATCTCTCTGGATGCCATCCCTCAGAATAAGCTATTTTGTAATCCATTACTTATAGTACTATGCCAAACTCATCTTTCTTTATACCCTTCTAAAATCGTAATTACAAAAGGAAACGCCAAAAGATAAGAAGGCAGTCATGTGTGTGTGGATATAAGCTGTGAAGTATCAATTTAATGACACCCTTGTTTGATACTTCAGAGTGTATGAATAAAATATTAACAAAGAGATAATAAGGAAACCAAGGAAATGAGAAACAAATCCTGAGAGATAATCTAAAATATTACAAGATATAATCCCAGAGACTGTTTGATATTTTCCATATATTCTAAAGATAGGTTCACATTCAAATAAGCTAACCTGTAATTGTGAAAACAAAAATGTTAATAGATTTCCCCCTCTGCAGAAGTTGCGAAATTCAGAAGTAGCTTCGGTAACCAGGTCCTCAAAGGCAGTATCTGAAAAGCAAAGAGCCCACTTTTGAAGGTTACATACACTAGCAAGGGCTTCAATCCGAGTCCTTAGTTCTTTTGTGTGCAGGTAAAACTCAAGTAGTGTAATTTCAGAATGCACTACATTCTTCAAACACCCCGGCACAGTCAAATCCACATCTTTTGATGAACGCCTCAAAATTACAGATGTATGAATTGTGTCCAATCCACAGATGTACCCTTCCAAGACTTTTCCCACAGCAACAGCAAAGGCTTGATTAACAAGAGTAAATGGAGGGAATTGTTGTGCTCTCGCTGTGTCCTCTTGATGAATCTGGCTTTGGCAAACATCAGAATTATGATGAGCCGGTCCAAAACTGAGGTCCACATTCATATTTGTAAAATAATCCACAAATGCACGAAGAAGAAAGACCAGAGAGGCGGTGCAGCCAATAGATTTAAGTATATTTCCCAAAGAACGAGTGCTGGAAGCACGATTCCAGAGGTTGGGAATGTGGAGGAAGGTCCTGTCAGCTGGATCAGAACAAAAGATGGCAGATATCCTTTGAATGCTAACAAGGGATGATTTTGTACCTTGCATCGCATTCATGGCTAACCTCACCAAACTTGATTCCTGGGGCCAGAGATGTCCGTTAAATTCAGTTCAAAATGCAGAGATAAATAGTGATGTAAAAGTGTATGCTGAGAAAGTAGGAAAGGAAGTGTTCTAAATTGACTAGGTTTTACGATGGTAAAGTGCATTGCATTGCATTGCTGCAGAAAACAGAAATGACGGTGAATAAAATAGGTTAGTTTGGGAGAGGAAGAGGAACTTACGGAGAGAGTGGAGAGGTGAGAGAGAGGTTGGTTTGATATATTTGATGATGATGAAGATGAAGAAGAAGAGTGCAGTCCACTCTCAGAAGGTATGGATTCCCAGGTGTTTGGGGGAAGCCATGGATCCTCTACCTTCAAATTCTCCAACAAACATGCAAATTTCGTATCAACCATCATGCTCCTCTTCGCTTCTATTCTTCTTTTCTCTTCTATTCTCAACCAAGTGACGAAGGAATTTCAAAATGGATTCGAATCATCGCTCTTCGCAATCAAATCCCTTCAGCATTTTCCTTCCCCGCGGGTGCGTTTAAAAAAATATACTGAATATTTTTAAAGATATCATTTTTTTAATGGAATTTAGTAGAAAATGATAAAAATATATAAAATCAAATTCTATTGTATCAAATTCCTGAAATTGTTTTCAATTAACTCTAAATTTACTGCATTGCAAATAAGAGTTCATACGCAATTAGATTTTGCATAAAAAATATTTTTCTTTTTAAATATCATCTCATCCATTCCATTTAACATATCTCCAAATGAATAATAAGGACTTTTTATGTTTCAGGGTAATTTTAAAAATTATTAAGACAGGTAGATTTCAAATAAATTAATAAGTCATGTTTATTTTAAACACCTTTTTATGTTTTAACTTGAAAATATAAATAATATATATATATTAGGAGTGTTCGCGGTGCGGTTTGGTTCGGTTTTTCGCTAAAATTTATCCGAACCAAATATAAAAATTATTTGCGGTTCGGTTTGGTTCGGTTTGAAATAAAAAAAATCCAAACCAAACCAAACCAATTTTAGCGGTTTGGTTTGGATCGGTTTTTGCAGTTTTTTTTTTTAATTTTTAATTTTATTTTTTTATTAATAATTGACTATTTTTATCTTTTTAAATAATAAACTAATAAAATTATATCATTGACTAGATTTCATATGGTTAGATAAAGGATTGAAAACAAAAAATGATAATATTACTATTTAATTTTTTGCACACTTTTGCTCAATTATATTTTATAATTATTTTTGGTATTTTTAGTATCAATTTTTATCAATATATTTGTCATTACCGATTAAAAAAAAACATGGAATAGAAGAAATGTATCTTTTTAACCATCAAATTATATATTGTTTTAATTTAATACCAACAAAATAACAATATAATATTTGACAAAACTACTAACAAAAATATACAAAAAAAAAAATCCAAGTAGATCAATGGTCAAATGTCAATAATTACAACCTATAAAAAATAAAACATGATTAGTTAAATTCAAATTGCAACATTTCTTGACACTTTTTATAAGAAAAAAACATAATTTGTCAAGAAATCATCATACCATATAAAAATTAATTTCTGTAGCAACTAATCAGACTCAACATCAGAATTCTCTTCATGTAGTGGTAGGACTGGACCAATTTTTTGAAATATATAAAATATAATAATCAATAGAATTAAAAAAAGTAGATAAAAAATAATTATACAATAAAAAAGTTTAGGTAGAATATGAAAATATCTATTTCAATTCTTTCAATGTCTTGCAAGTATTCTTCAATCTCTATTGACCATGGAGAGGGTGAAATGGTGTGATGAAGATGGATTTGAATAAGAGTTAACGATGAGATAATGAAATCAGAGTAAGGGAGTTTCAAGTAAGGAATCCTGGAACCCTAAGATGCGTCTAACGAGATGAAAATTGTAATAGACAACGACAGTAGGTCAGGTTTTGGTTTAGGGTTTAGGGAAATAAAATTAAAAGTAAATATAATATTATTTAATAATTGTGGTTCGGTTTGGTTCGGTTTTAAAATGCCAAACTGCAAACCGAACCAAACTGCGCGATTCAGAAAAAAAAAAATCCAAAGTAATCCAAAAATTTGCAGTTTTAATCGGTTTGCGGTTTTTTGGATCAGTTTTCGGTTTTTTTTTAGTCGGTTCGGTTCTGAACACCCCTAATATATATATATATATATATCTTAAAGCATAACATCAGTTTTCTTAACAAAAAAATTAAACCATATTTAGTTAAAAAAATGAAACATAATAATATTTATCGTCCTTTTTTTTTCCATGATGAATTCATGTCTTAAAATATAACTTCAACTTTTTCAAAAAAGAAAGTAAAATAGTGTTTTAAAATTTGTTATTATTTAAAAAAATAAAAAATGAAGCTCTGTTTTCTAATTTGAATATTTTTATTGTTTTAAAAAACGATTAATCTAATATTATGTAATTTATTCAGAACTAGTGAAAATATAAACAAGATATATGTACCTATATTTTTTTATGTAATTTAATTCATTTTTATTAAGAAAAAAATTAAAATATAAAGCAGATTATTATATAATCTTATTTTTAATTGTCAAGGAAGAAAAATCTCTAAAGACAATTATTAAGGAACTTTTTAATAGCTATAGCTACTCCACATTAATTTATCATGATGTGGCCATGATGCACAAAATAATAAAATTGATGGAACTGTTAAAAAGTGGCATATAGCAACCAGTACAAATTGATTTATGAACTGACGGATAATTCTCACTTTCATTGGATTAAATTCCTGTGAATCAACTGACCTCAATTTAATTCAATGACCTTGCCATGTAGAGTAGCACAGTAGCATGGCATAGAGTCAGCAATGCATAATGGGTTAGTAAAAATGCATTGCCAAATGGATGAGAGAACAAGCTCAAACCAACATCCGGTGAATTCTGAGGAAACCCGAGCGGCAGAATTTGCTTTGCCGAAATCGAGAGAATTAGAATTTATAAAGACTGTGGTATATAAGCCATTAACTCAATAATTTGTGACATCCCAACTTCTTTGCATGTATGGAGGCAAATCCGCCACCAACTCAAGCCCTTCCACTAGTGAAAGATCACAATTGGAAGATGATTGCACATTTTGCAGCGCTTGAGATATATTGGGTAAGACTATTTGCTTGCAATGAAGATGTAAACGAGGATGATTCTCAGAGATGCTCCCTTTGTTCAAATTAAGGCCAAAGGGGAGTGTTTCTTCCTTGAGAAGCTCTTCACGGGAGTCCTCCACACTCGACAAATCAAAATGTGCCCACTTCTTGTGAGCTTGCCATCCATACTTGTAGTCCCCAACTATTGGTGTACCTAACACCTCAGCACAGTGGACTCGAAGCTGTGGCACCAGTACACACAGTAGAAATTATAGTGAGCCTCAAATGATTTTAACATTTTATTTTCTGACTGATACAAATATCAAATGATTCTTCCCTAGTTTTTGTTACCTGGTGTTTCCTACCAGTTAAAGGGGACAGCTCCAACCATGTGTAACCTGCACTATTTGAGATGGCATAAGTAGGGGGTTGCCAGATAAGGAAAGCTGAGGAGAATAACTTTGCAGGAAAAACTCATGCCAAAGAGGGTGAAAGAGATACACATCATAATTTGTCCACACAATGTAGGCTCAAATCTTGGCAAACAGACCCTGTTGAAATAAAAATCAGACATCCCCTCCAGCTGGTGCGATTACTAATGCTTTTTGTAGACTATAAATTCTATTTCCCAAACATGAAATTATGTCAAAGTGATATTTGATATGTAATTATTAGCTCTTTTTGTCAAGGACTCTCTGCTTTTCTACTATCAAGTGAAAATGTTGAACAACATTGTTTAATAAAACAATTTGTAGACTAAAATAGTTTAGAATGCATTTTTTGACATTGCAATAACTATAAGCAGTGCTTCTAGAACACTGATGACATTTAATGACCCCAACCCATTAACAATTTGTGAGAATGAGAGTGGTAGAAACTAGGGTCCTAACGAGTTTAAAATGTGACAAAAAAACATGTAAGACGGGGAAAATAATGGAATTCTTTCTTATCACTCTCAAAGGAAATTTGATGAGATTTAATCTTAGAATTAAAACTCAGTTTCATTACCAACCTTTTGGTGATGATGCAATCACTCGGTACTCTGTAATTGCAAGCTGTGAAGACAACGATGTAGAATTGTCAACAACAGTTATTCGATCAGATTTCCCATTGTCAACTACCACCTGAAATCAAATAAAGGGCTAGAAGTTTACAACATTATTTAGCAATAAATAAGGATCTTTTGGTAGCTACTGAAATCAATGTCCGGTTACTTTAATGCTAGAACTTAAGTTAGGTTACGGGCTATTGCATTGTAACTGTAAGGCCTAAGCTTTCATGTCAAGCATTGCCAGAGAGTTGGTAACAATCCATGAGTGTGGGACAGCATCTTATTGATACTAACAACTTTGTTTAGAACTTGTTTCATCAGTTCACAAAACATGTAAAGCATTAAAGGAAAAACCGTGACTAAAACAAGGATTTATCGTAAAATCAGCTACCCATAAGAAGATAAAAGGATTAAAGAACTACGGCAAATTCCTCATATATAAAACTCCCCACGACTCAGAGGAATATAATTCTTCAAACTTTTTTTAATAGTGAAGGACATGATAAATTTAGTAATTACTGATAGCATATACTACTGTTTGTTTAAAATGTAGGATAGTTTAGTTTTAAGATGATGCTGTGATTCAGTGTAAAACTTTTCCGTTTACGCACATTACATACAAGTAATTGTTGTTTTTTAAGTTTGACATTTCTGAGATGAAATGGATGCAGCATGTACAAAGCATACCATTCCAGGAGTAGGATTGACCAACTGAAAGTTTCTGGTAAATAGTTAACAAGCGACAATATGATACAACCTTACCCAGTGAAGCAGTGACCAACCCTTTTGAACGTCTAGGACAACCAAGGACAAGAGCCCAGTACCTTCTTTGTAGTATTCTCTTCTGTTTGCCTATCTATTTAAGATCAAACAGCACCAAATTAAGAAAAGCAATGAAATGGACATAGCAATTTGAGATTGTGACCCTAACAGATTAATGCTCTGAATGTCTTAGCATGCATGAAGCATTTTAAGAGAACAATTATTACTCACATCATCTAATGCCCTCGAAGTTTTCTCCCGAAAGATGGAATGCAGGACTGTAGTACTTGTCTGCGTTCTTCCCATCACCAGAATGCCAGAACAGTCTCTGTCTAGTCTATGCACCTAAAAACAATCTTATTCAAATCAGCCTAATATCTAGTTCTTGCTTCATAAATCCAAACAACCATCAATCACATTGGCACAGAAATAAAAGACAAGGCAAACAATCCCACTATTTTCATGGAAGTTTAAGCTTTGTAATGATGATAACAGATGCAACGGTCTTTGCTAGAAGAATCATAAATAATAACTTCGACCACTCTATTTTACGAAGATAACACTTGAATCTTAGCAACACTCTTCAGTACAAGAACAATTAATGCGTATCTAATAATTAAAAAAAAAAAAAAAAAACTCATTTTCTTCCCTTTATATTTGATGTATTGTTTACAATTGCCAGCATCTCCTGATACTTCTAAAAGGGCATAAAAAGGAAATCTCTGTAATTGAACACTGGTGCATGAAACCATATATTGCTTCATAGAGGAAAAAAGTATTCATTATATCATGGGTTTTTAAATTCTTATAATCTTGTCATTATAACAAAACCAATGCAAAATATAAGCAGTAAGTTGAGCGCGTGATTAGCTTGAGCTCCCTTTCCTCCCAGGACACAAACAGCTAGAGCCAGATTGTGATGTGAAAACATTAGCAAAAGAACAAACAATTGAAAACTAGTTTGCATTTGCCAAACACTCTATTTAACCATTTTTATCTTGGTCATTTAGATTAAATAACAGGCCGAGGAAGAAATAAAGATAAATGCATTAGTACAAACTTGGTACTAGAGAAGGCATGAAAAAGTGAGTGATAAAGAAGAAATTGCACAAATATTGATATGAGAAAGTGAATAAAGAGCTCACCAGACGAGGGGGCTCAGAGTATTCATAATTTAAACATGCAGCAGCTACTTCATCTAAACTGTGTTTGATATTAATGCCACCCTAATGAGAGAGATAGAAAGCAGGTGTAAGAATTAATGACGAAGATGATTATGGCAACCCCAAATGAAGGGGGGAGGAGCATACCTGCACAGGCATTCCTGGAGGTTTGTTGAGGACAAGAGTGGCTGAATCCTAAACAGATTAGGCAGAGATTGAAATTGAGATGAGAGAAAGAAATGAGACAGGAAAAAGAAAAAAGAACGGAGTTAAAGTTGAAAACCTTGTATATAACAAGAGTACGAATAAAGTTGATTTGTTGGGGAGTGAGAGGAGAGTGAGGTTTGTGTGTAGGCGTTTGATTTTGTTTAACAGATTGAGGAAGTAAAATCCGATCTCCAGCGTTCAAGGAGTCCTTAGCTGCCACCTTCAATCCATAATGTGATGATAAAGAGATATATGAGATGATAGGAAAAGAAAAGGAATGAAATGGAAGAGATGAGATGAGAAGGTTACTCACCCTTTTGAGTGTTTGACGTTGAGTGTCCATGTGAGGAGGAGAGAGAAGTCGAACTTGTCTTAGACGGAAAAGCTTGTGAAGAAGGGGTCTGGGGAGGTTTGGGCAGCAGCGAACAATCCATTTGAGCGCAGTGGTGGGAGTGGAGGAGAGTTCGTTTCCCTTTCCCTTTCCCTTCACCTCCATACTCGCACTTGCAGTGACGGGAGGCAGCGTAAGCCATTTCTCCTCCCACTGCCTCGCCACCGACAAGTGACGGCGACCACCCCTCAACGCTCTCAGCATCCATTCTGCTTGTGCCGCCATCGCCATCGCCACCGTCGCCAATCTCATTAACAGTTAATTCAATTGCACCTTTTCTTTCTTTCTTTCCATTTCTTCCAATTTTCTTTCTCACTTTAGTTTTATAAAACAAAGCAAATGAAAACACGCCCAATTTTTTTTTTTTAATTTATGGGAACGTATAAAAATATTTATCCTTTTTATTCTCAACGTATTTTATATAGTTTTTTAACTTAATATATTTTAATGGAGAATTTTTAAAAATTGATTCTTTTTATAGAAAATTTCAAATGTTTTATATAAAAATTTTAAAATAAATTAAAATAATAAAATTTTAAATTTCATTAAAGAAAATTAAGAATTTAATTTTTTTATATTTTATTTTATATTTAATATATGTTTTTATTTTCCATGTTTTTTCATTAACTTTAGATTAAATCATATAAATTTAGTTTTGATAAAGATACTGTTGGTTCGATTAATTACAATTGTTATGAAAAAAATTATTAATTTGAAATATTTTATCACTTGATGTGAGTTAGTATTTTTTTTTTATATAATTTTTTTTACCATCAATCGAGTTTAATTTTTTTTATGCCAATGAAGATTTTTTCTGTTAACATTTATTAATTTATTGTGAATCAAGTTTTTTTTTATTATAATTCAATTATACTGTATGTATAACACTCTTAATTTATCAAATCTAAATCAATACTCAAACACAAAATTATTAATAAAAAAATTAACTAAATCTTTTCTATTTTTTCAACAATCCCAAGATAAAATTAAGGTATAATAATAAGGTCAGTTTAATAATTGATGCTTCCCAATAAAATGAAATGAATAAAGTAAAAAAAAATACTAAAAATTTGAAAAGAAAGAAAAAAATAGTAAGTCGAAAAATTTAATGATGAGAAAATAATGAAATTTATATATGAAAAAAACCTAAAAACAATTTCATTTGGTCCATAATTCTTTCTTCAGGATAGTTTTTCCCACTAAGATAGAATCTTATATATGAGTAAAAAAAAATATATTAGAGGATATCTTGACTGACCCAATAACATAAAAAAGAGAATAGAAAAGAACATAAAAAAAAAAGAATGGAAATGAAAGTTTCTTGTCCATGCAAAATAGTTGAAAAGTAGTTCATATTCGAAAAGTGGTGGAAGAAGAAAAGGAGAAGTTTTGTTCTTGATGGCAGTCAAAATCAATTAGGGAGGAAGCAGTAGCAGGTTCAATGAACCTGTCATTCAAATACTAGTATGAACTCATATTCCTTCCTCAGTTCCGTTCCTCCTTAAAGAAACTGTGCTTCTATCTGTGATTGATTCAAGTTATTAGTTTCAGATGAGAGATAGATACACACATAGTTCAATGGCGTTTTTGGAGTTTAGTAGGCTAGACGAGAGGTCAGTGATAGAGTACGTGAAGGGAGTCCCTGCCCTCTCCTCCAAGCTCAAGCTGGAATTTGATGATGCTGATGATAATGATGGTAATAAGCTCACAGTGAAAGAGATCGGAGACGGTAACCTCAACTTTGTGTTCATCGTGGCCAACTCCGCCGCTTCCCTTATCATCAAGCAGTCTCTCCCTTACATTCGTTGCATCGGGGAATCATGGCCACTCACAAAGGACAGAGCATACTTTGAGGCCATGGCCCTCCAAGAACAGGCTCGCCTCACCCCTCACCATGTCCCACAACTCTATCATTTTGACTCAACCATGTCCTTGATCGCCATGCACTACCTCCCACCTCCCCACATCATACTCAGAAAAGCCTTGATTGCTGGAATTCAGTATCCACTCCTCGCATCCCACATGGCACACTTCATGGCAAACACTTTCTTCTTTACTTCTCTCCTTTTCCACTCCACACTTGATCACAAGCGCCAAGGTGAATAATCAATCAATCTAATATGCTTTCCTCCTACTCTTATTTTCCATCCTATCCCTTCCCTTCCCTTAATCCTTATTCATCTTTTGCTTCACATTTCATTCCTTCTATTGACGTTGATTACTTTATTGATTGTTGCAGTTGCCAAATTTTGTGGGAATGCTGCCATGTGCAGGCACACTGAGCAGGTTGTTTTCTCCGACCCTTATCAAATTTCTCAATACAACCACTGGACTTCTCCCTATCTTGATCTTGATGCCGAGGCTCTTCGTCAAGACAATCTCCTCAAACTTGAAATTGCTCTCCTCAAATCTAAGTATATGCCTCTCCCACATTTTCCCATTATATTCTACTCTATATATGCTCGTACGTCTTCTTTAGTTAGTGCCTTTCTAATAGTTTTTGTTCCTCCAGGTTCTCAGAGCATGCCCAGGCACTCATACATGGAGACCTGCACACTAGTTCTGTCATGGTTACTCCTCAATCAACTCAAGTCATCGATCCAGAATTTGCATTTTATGGACCAATGGGCTTTGACATTGGTGCTTTCCTCGGAAACTTGATCTTGGCTTTCTTTGCTCAGGATGGACTAGTTGATCATCCCGATGATAGAAAAGTACGTCCAATTTTAGTATTATACACCCCCTCTACCATCCTTATTCAATACTATGTGAATCCAACTTCTGTCACACTCTTACTCTGTTCTGTCAAAAACTGGTGCCTTGTTGTCCAAAGCACGTCGTCCTGGGTTATAATGGAGAGACAGTGTTCTTATTGTGTATATGGAGGTAACAAATTTATACATGTGGATTATCAAATCAACCACTAGAGTCTTACACTTACTTTGGTTAAGATGAAATAAGAGAGGAATATAAAGACTCTCCTTATCTGATTGGACAAAAATAAACAAACAAAAAGTGATACATCCACCGATTTTTATCTTTCTCTCATTTGAGGAGAAAAGAAAAAAAGTTGTATATCCTTTTTAAAATATCCTTACCTCCCTCTATAACCCATTATGGCTGTTAACATGGAAATAATTGTCTATTAAAGAAAAAAATAAACTTAATATTTTTCATATTTCTCTCATGGCAAACAATAAAATTTACTCTTTTTTTCTCATCTTTCTTTATGTCCATTTACCTAGTCTGTTTTCTTAATCAAACAAAGCATTGGAGACGGTCTGTTCGGAAGTAGTTGGCTTTGCCACAACACCAGTAACAAGAAACACTTGGGGGGATTTTACTCTGCTGTTTGTTTATTTTCTATCTCCATCTTCATTGGTCATGGCTTTATCTTTTCATATAATTACTGCTTTTGGAATAAAGGATGAGTGACAATGTGATTAGGCATTTATTATGACTCTCATTAATCGTTACAGATTACTGATTAAAGGCGAAAAGGGTGATATTTTTTGCTGAAACCAACAGAATTCGATGTTTTGCAGGCATATAAGGAGTGGATTCTTCAGACAATTGAAGACACTTGGAATCTCTTTTACAAAAATTTCGTTGCACTTTGGGATGAGCACAGAGATGGTGCTGGTGAGGCATATCTTCCAGCAATTTATAACAATCCTGAGGTTCAACTTCTTGCGCAGAAGAGATACATGACAGAATTGTTTCATGACAGTCTTGGATTTGGTGCTGCCAAAATGATAAGGTGACGCTTTTCCTCGCTGATATAATTTAACATAATAATGGAAGGAAAATAAAACAAGATAAGATGATACTACAGATCAGAGATTGGAGAGGCCATATATGACCTGTAAATTATTTCAAATTAATCTTGAGCACATGTAGTAGATCTTGATTTAGGTAGCCTGGACAAGGTTTCACTCTCAATTGCATTTTTGACAGGAGAATCGTTGGTGTGGCCCATGTTGAGGATTTTGAATCCATTACTGATGCTGAAAAACGAGCTACCTGTGAACGGAAGGCTCTTAACTTGGCTAAGATGCTTCTCAAAGAAAGAAGAAAATTTGAAGGCATTGCTGAAATTGTTTCAGCAATTCGGCAATTCTAGTCTACACAAGGTTTTGCTATATTGATACTTCCATCGAGTACTGTGACTATCGATATTAGCTTATTTTCTTCTTCTTCTTCTTTTTTTCAATTAATTTTTAAGTTCTATTCTATGTGTTAAGGGATAACTGATGGGTTGGTAATGTTAGAATATTAAGACAAAAACAAGCATATTATAATAAGACATGGTTCTCTAGAAAAGCTTTTTTTTTATTCTTCAGTCTCCCTTTCTTAAATAGGTGACAGAGCATATATTTTATATTAATATAATAGATTCTTCAAAATATATAATTAAGAGATTCTTAACCGCTAGTCTATAAAAGATAATAAAATATATTCTTCATTAACATCCCCCCTCAAATTGATGCTGGTAAGTCAACCAGCAACAATTTGCCAACAAGAAACTAATGGCGTTGGCGCCATTAGAACCACCAAGAGAACCACCAAGAGAACTATCAAAGGGAACCACCAAAGGGAACCACCAAGAGAATCACCAAAGGGAACCACCAAAGGGAACCACCAAAAGGAACCACCAAGAGAACCACCAAGAGAAGAACCACCAAGAGAACCACCAAGAGAAGAATCACCAAGAGAAGAACCACCAAGAGAAGAACCACCAAGAGAAGAACCACCAAAAGAGAACTACCAAAAGGAACCCCCAAAGAGAACCACCAAAAGAGAACTACCAAAGGGAACCCCCAAAGGGAACCACTAAAAGAATCATCACGAGAATCACCAAGAGAATCACCAAGAGAACCACCAAAGGGAACCACCAAAGGGAACCACCAAGAGAACCACCAAGAGAAGAACCACCAAGAGAAGAACCACCAAGAGAAGAACCACCAAAAGA
>BDMB01000002.1:150254-167570 GCA_016859785.1 Macrotyloma uniflorum
TACGCTTGCATGAGAAGAACCACCAAGAGAAGAACCACCAAGAGAAGAACCACCAAGAGAAGAACCACCAAAAGAGAACTACCAAAAGAGAACTACTAAAAGGAACCCCCAAAGGGAACCACCAAAGGGAACCACCAAAAGGAACCCCCAAAGAGAACCATCAAAAGAGAACTACCAAAAGGAACCCCCAAAGGGAACCACCAAAAGAGAACTACCAAAAGGAACCCCCAAAGGGAACCACCAAAAGAAACCACCAAAAGGAATCCCCAAAGGGAACCACCAAAAGAGAACTACCAAAAGGAACCCCCAAAAGGAACCACCAAAAGGAACCCTCCAAAGGGAACCATCAAAAGAGAACCACCAAAAGGAACCTACCAAAGAGAACCACCAAAAAGGAACCCACCAAAGGGAACCATCAAAAGAGAACTACCAAAAGGAACCATCAAAGGGAACCCACCAAAGAGAACCACCAAAAGAAACCCACCAAAGAGAACCACCAAAAGGAACCCACCAAAAGGAACCCACCAAAGGGAACCACTAAAAGGAACCCACCAAAGGAAACCACTAAAAAGAAACCCACCAAAGAGAACCACCAAAAGGAACCCACCAAAGGGAACCACCAAAAGGAACCCACCAAAGGGAACCACTAAAAGGAACCCACCAAAGGAAACCACTAAAAGGAACCACCAAAAGAAACCTCAAAGGAAACCACCAAAAGAAAACGCACCAAATTGCACAGCGGAACAAAACTTCTGGGTTGAATAAGACAAATTTTATTGTCTTACACAACTCTAATCACAAACTTTGCTCTGATACCATGTTAGAATATTAAGACAAAAACAAGCATATTATAATAAGACATGGTTCTCTAGAAAAGCTTTTTTTTTATTCTTCAGTCTCCCTTTCTTAAATAGGTGACAGAGCATGTATTTTACATTAATATAATAGATTCTTCAAAATATATAATTAAGAGATTCTTAACCGCTAGTCTATAAAAGATAATAAAATATATTCTTCATTAACAGGTAAAAGTTAAATAGTGATGATAAAGCTGGAGAAATAAAAAAGAAAAAAAGAAAATTTATGCACCTAGAAGGATTTGAAAATATATCGTCTTCAACTCTACTCCTGTAAGAAAGTGTTCATAACATATAGAAAGAGCAATCAATTAAGCAGCAAAAGATGTATTTAAAGCTAGGTGAGGAGAATATACCAGCGTAACTTCTAAAGCATGATATGAGTTGGTACATTTATTAAGCAAATACGTTATTATGTGGTTATTCTGAAAAGCTAATTAAGGATTCTAGTTGGTGCCAAAGCTGGTCTTGTACTCAGTCCAAAGCTGAGTAACTGGCTCGGCATAAGTGGTGTTCATCATGTTGTTTAAATCGGCAACAAAGCCATTTTTTATTCCATTGCAATAGTCTTAGAAGCGAACATTTTATACCTCCGGGGAAACCGTTATGTGTAACTGGAACTCACATGAATTTTGTCGTTGCTACAATATGCGATCGATGTTTTCAAGGATCATGTTGAGTTGTTGTCAGACGTTGTTGGTCTCAGTAGTGGTTGTGGTGAAAGAGGTTTAGTGTGAAGAGGGCAGCAGAATGCAGTGTTGGCTTGACATAATCGGCGCCAACTTTTTTTCTCAAACATCTTACCACCAACGCTGTCTCCAGCATTGTTAGACACCACATACTCAACAACTAGAGTTAGTACCAACCACAGGACAGACTTTTTAACATCATATTCAGCCATTCTTCTTTTGACCTCCTTTCTACATTGTCTAGGGCTACCCTCCTGCTTTTATAGCAGGAATTTGATGTCAAAACAGTCACTAATAAGGAGGTATTGGACCCATGATGATGATATAGACTAATCAACGTTTTTGCATGTGTTTTCTTGAACAAAAAAAATAGAATACCTTCAACTGATGATGTTATGTTGTGTTGTTCATGAAAGGCATTTTGGCTTATTTGAGGCCTCTAAAGTGGTGAACGAGACAGCAGAAATTCAGTATCATTACAAGTGCTTACTCAGTTCATGGTTGGGTTTGTTGTCAGAGGATCATGCATGACCTTAAAGGTTGTTAAAAACTTAGGGTGATGTTTACTAATTGTAGAGCTATAATCTCAATTTGAACCAAAATTGATAACATGTTCAACCTATGGTGGTGGTAAATTAAATTGTATCATATTCAATTAAAGTTAACCCTTAAACACTATTTTTTTTAATAATAAATAAAAAGTAAGATTATATTATATATCAAATACATATTTGAGAAAATTCGGGTTCTGTATTTGATCAAACAAGACAAAGTTGAAAGACTATTTATATTATCTCTATAATAAGTCGTGTGATAAAATAAAATAAAATACCAAATAAATTAGAAGTGATAATCTTAATTTACAAGAAAATTATAAAAATAAATAGTTATTTTTTAAAATTTAAACTATTTAATACATAAAGTATTAAGTAGATGATGGACGAGTTTTTGAAAATAAGATAAAATTAATAATTTTTCATTTATTTAATTATATGATACATATTATTTGATTTAAACATTTTTTTAAAATAATTGGATGCATTAGATTAAATTTTACATGAATGAATTATTTTGTTCATCATACACAAAACAAACTTAAAAAGTATGTATAAAGCATACCTATTATTTCTATAAAACCCTCAAGAAAATACAAACAAATGACAAGGATATATACATTTATATTATTTGCTAATATTTAGTGATGATGAGATGAATTACTATACACTTTTTTCATTACCAAAGTTTTGGTTTTTTTTTTTCTTGTAGTGAGAATAATAGACAAAAACAAAAGAATTGTTCTTGATAGAAAATTCTATCAGTTTCTTGATAGAAAAAAATTGAGTATGCAGCAGAGTGAAGGGAGAATATTTAGGATTAAAGAGAATAAAGATGCTGCATGAAACAAACAGAGGAATTAAATTTTATTCGTGAATCAATATAGAATTAGTAATTCATCATTCATCAAGTGATCTTTCTCTAGAAGTAAAGAAACAGAAGATTGTAGAATTGTAGAGCAAATGTATTGAATAGAATCGACAGATTTTACAAATAGAAACAGAAGATTGTATTTGTATTGTGTATAATAATGATCTAAAGAAAGTGTTGTTCAATGGCCGCGACCTCTGTGGCTTGGACCAGAATATGCTCTCTCCATTATTACAGTTAGAAAGAAGGATGAAGATGGATCATCTTTCAGCTGTCTCACTCCCTCAACATTCATGGAGTAGGAGGCCAACACCAAAAACATTATCACACATAAATAAACAGAATAACCCCTCTTCATTTTCTTTCAATTCTCTTCACTCCAAATCTAATGGTGTGCTATATATAGAATGATGGTACGTATATATAATAATAATGTGTGTTGAAGAGATTTTTGAAGCCACTTTTGTTCTTTGACTTTTGTCCTTGTGTTGTGGCTGGTGGCTTTCTTTTTCTGGTTTGGATGGCAAAATGTCAATGGTACTTTTTATAGTCCAAGTCAGACTCTGCAAAAATAATACAAGAATAATGAGTGAGAAATGTGATGTAATAGAAAAAAAGATAATGAGTAGGTTTAGATATGTATGAATGTGAATGTTGAAATAAAAGAAGAATTTATGGAACAGGGGTTATTGACTATTGAAGGATTTATGGCTTGCACACTAAACTATTACATTGCAAACAAGTTAGTGCTTATGGACTATCAACCTGGTATTTCAATCTAGTTTACATTAAAACCTACCCAACCTAACCACTTCTTTCTCTCACGTTACTTTTTTTACTTTACAATTTCACTTTTATTTTTAAATATAAATTTTAAACATCAATTGTTTTGTTATGATATATTAAAACTTTTTTTAACCCGTTTTTAAATTAATTTGAATCCTATAGGATAAATAAAAATAAGTAAAGAATAAAAAGTACATTAAAAATAATAAAATAAATCCTACTTATTTTTTATCTTATTTCTCTTCAAGAACATAATCACAGACATTTTTCTTTAAGAATGGAGTACGAATCCAGGTGGTTACATTGTATGTGTGATAAATGTTATAATAATAGTAGTAATATACAGAGATAAGAATATTGGATATAGTAAAAACCAAATTTTTATGAAAAAGTTATACCACCTACCACCGTATTGTTTTTGTAACTTGTTGTGGTTGTCCTTGTACGTTTCTCTAAATGCAACTACAACACACGAAAATAAATTCATAGACTTTGTTTGTATCTACTGTTGTAGAAGAAGAAAGAGAGGAGATGTGATGTGATTTGTGGATCTTTGTTTTCATTAATTAGGTGAGAGAAGAAAATGAATGGAGCTTTAGTAAAACTTTGAATTGTGATTTATCGTTTTGTATTTCACCGAGTTCATTTCAGTTATTACATTATAAATATTAATATTTTGTTAACCAACATTCTTTCAATGAGAATTATGTATGCTGCTATACAATAAAAGTAACATTACTATATTATATTATATATGTTGGGAAACATAGGAATGTGTCTGTTTTTTGGACTAAAGTTCCTTTTCCCATTAGAGAAGTAAGTTAGGATTATGAGATAGAAATCATGCTGCAAAATTTGTTTACCTTGCCCACCCATCTTGACTTCCAAGATTTCTCAGGCTTTACACGTTTCCACCATATCTTAGAAAAGTTTCTCTCTCTTTGACCAAAGGCTTTGCACTTATCTTGTTTTCATATGTATACTTAATCGTGTTACAGTCAAGAAAATCATTTTATTATTCTCCACATTTTTTTTTAAATAATTCGAACTAATGGCAAACTTAGTCTTGTCCATCAGAAATCAACTTAATCGACTTAGCTCATTTTTACCAATGTTATATAAGAGACCGAGTTGATATAGGAACAGATTTTACAAGACTAGATAAAAGTCATGGGCATAAACCTTTTTCTATTGAGATGTAATTGAAAAGCTGATACAGGCGTATACTACTGTAATTTTCAATTAAGTTTGCTTGGATACTTGATAACATTTTAAATGAAATAAATCTGGTCAGGTTATTTTACGTTTTTGGATAATTTCTTTTAAATAATTCAAAATCTGTAGAGTTTAAATAAATTTGGAATATGAATAAATAATGTTTGAAAAATCAGACAGTATTGTCTAGGTTTGAGAAGTGAAGCATAGCATGGTTACTTCTTCAAAGAGTCAACAATCTCTCAATCAGCTTGGCATAAACAATTCTTTCAAGCAAAAAACTAATAAGAAAATTCGTATATTTTAGTACCAAATAGTTAAACAGCCGCTCCTAGAAGAATGAATTTGGTGGACCAAAATTCTTCGCTTCACAGTGCTTCCAACCTGATGCAGCAACTGACACACCACTATTCACTTGCAAATTACAAACATATATTCACTTTCTCTTCTACTTTATTTTTACTCCATTTTCTTCCTCTGATTGCATTCCATCACATCACATATTACTAACTCTTCTCTCTTTTAACTTTTCTTTTTCCTCCCCGAGTCGCTCTTCCTTCCACCTCAATCCACTCCAAAACGGAGTGCATGTTTATATTTTCCCAATAGTTGGTGGCAAGAAAACTACTCTTTCAAGAGGAGTGTGGGATTTGGTGTTAATGCCCAGTGGTTGCCATCAAGTTACGTGTAAATTAGACAGCAAAAAGTATGGTCTCCAATCCCCATATGCCTTTTCTTGCAGAAAATTAAGATCTTCTGCCTTTTTAAGTAGACTGAGCCAGTCCTTCCATTTCAGCGTGACACCCTGTCCATGTCCAAAAATAACCCAAATCAGTTAAAAAGTATTGATGATTAAATACATAAAAATGATATTTCGAACTGGACACATGTACAGTGGAGCACTAGGACATTATAGGATACAACACGTAGCCTTCAAAACAATCTAGGCTTGATCCTTCAGCATTTACAAATATCTGCCAAACTACATATCACCTAAGTTAACCAAGAAGACCAACTAATATTTTCAATTTGATGTTCAGTGACTGCAGGTTATAAATCCCAAGTTATATGGGAGAGGGATAAATAGGAGATATAAGGTTCGCTTAGTGATAAAAATTGAAGGGAAGGTAGGATAGGTCGTGAGTTCAAATCTCCCAGCTAACAAGAAACTAATACATTAACAACTAATTTATCGTTTGAAAAATAAAAAATAAAAAAACAATAGGAGAGGGACAAATGCACAATTTCAATCATAATTGTAAAAGAAGAGTTCATCCATAGAAATCTATACCAGAAAAAATCCACTCAAATAAATAATCTCTCCCACCTACCTAAGTTATTATATAAATCTATACATCATACCAAACCCAATTATCTACTCAGATTGTGCTAACAAATTACCTCATTTTGCTTGTAGCAAAGCAGTAGCGAATTATACAAGCAGCTTCCCAATTAATTTTGTCATATGGTTCTTCAAGATGACTGAATCTACCCTTCCCAACTGCAACTGCAACAATAATTTCTAATTCAACACTTATGCAAGTGTTGTTGAGCCACAAGCAAAACCTCAATTCTCTATCTACAGTAAGAGTTGGGATGAGGACGAAAAGGTATTATGAGACTATATACAAATATATGATCAATAACCAAGACAGAAGATATGATACAAGACAAGAAAAGAGTATTAAAATACAAAATAAACAGAAAAAGAGCTTTACAAGTCATATTGCAGTCAGAGAGACATGTAATAAATGACTAATAACTAATGTTAATGAAAAGGTCAATATGTGAAGTTCAACATCACAAAAAGGTCCTGTAAAATCAATAATCACAAGAACGATTCATACATGTTGAACAGAAAGTAAAAGGCAGAGAATGCACATAAAATTTCAAATTTATCAACTAGTTGAATGTTTAATTAACTGATTAGAAATGCAAGATTCATTAAGATAAGCACAAATACTGAAGGGAATGTTTAGGTACCATATTAAAGTCAGACATACTCTGCAGCACATCAGTGGTGAAAATAACAACTTTTGAATTGGATCTGACCTCATTGGCTTTTATAGTGGTGGATTTTGCCAATTTTAGCATAGCAAGGTAAGAATTTGATTAGTTTGAGTGCTACTATGATGGTAAAAATAAAGTCCCTCCATAATTGTCATCAACAGCTGCCTACGAAATTTGAGAAATAGTAGTAGTTATTAAAAGCCAAGAGGAAGCCCTTAAAATCCATATTTTTCTTCTCTAGCTTTAATGGGAAGTACTAGTTCCCTTAAATATATGTTTTGTTAAGTACGAACTAATCCATAACTAGATTTAGACCCTGCTAAAAGATTTCAGGTGCCCCACCACATACAAGCATGTGCCCTGCTACCTTTTGCCCCCCCCCTAAAGAATCTGTTGTTTGATTGATAAGCAGCAGATGATGGTAAAAGAGAAAGTAGGCTGAAGGCATACCTGAAGGTAAGGACATACACTATCATATACTTGGAGGAAAAATTGGGACTTAACAGCAAACCTGAAAACAAATTCTGTGTTATTCCAAAGACTGACAAAATAATCTATAAAATTTAGTAAGTAAAATGACTTTGAAATATTACCACAGCTTTCACATTATTTTTTTTATTGTTAGGTAATTTTGTCATTAATCAAACTCAAAATATAACAATTCTGAGGAATTTAACAAAACTCCCATCTCAGATTACTTCACTGGATATGAGCCAAAAGATGGTCGATGGTACAGATACACAGAAGACAGTAGGCTATCGATTAACTAACGTCTTTTTTAATACTAAATCTAACAAACAAATTGAATCAAAATAAAATGTAGGCAGAATGAGGATAGAAGCACATGATTATGTATGAAAACAATATTAAACCTTAAGAGAAAGGAGCCTTACTAACTTGCAACATTAACATACCTTTTCAGAAGCCGAAAACAAATATAAATCTCTTCAATATCTCTTTCTATCTTCAATTTGATATACTGCTTCAGTAGCTCACACATAATGTTAACAGTTTCATCAGAAAACTGCTGGGCCAGATTTAGGTCACAGAATTCAGATATAATTTGGTGCAAAACTGAAGATAATGTGCTAGACAACCCTGATTTGAAATACATTTCCGCAAGTTTCTTTAAAATTAAGCAACTGCTAACTTTAAACTTCCCAACCCAATTTGGAGGATTCCCAACCCATAGACTGTCATGATAACTAGATCCAGAAGAATTCTCAGATATTTCAACGCCTACTGACAACGAATGGTTTTCAAGAGGAGGGATCACAACAACATTGGAGCACCTCTCTGGCCTCCTGTGTGCAGGAAGCTGCTCAACAATGACAGCTTTCAAATCCTCAGGCAATTGTTGAAACACTGAACTATCAACTTGACTTAAAGAAGAAGGCAATAGATCATTGTTTTCAAAACTAGAATGGTGTGTAACCTTAAAAGAGGGTCCACACGCTGAATATGGTATTGCTTCACCTTCACTAGTGCCGGACACATAATGCTTTGCCTGGCAGTAAAACATGACATGTTACTACATAAAACTTTTTTAGATAAATAGAGCAATATATACAAATAAAAGCATACAAGACTTCTCTTCCACTCTATTGACTAACTATAGTACCAATAGCAAAAACCACTAAAATAGAAGTAGTTACATAAATAGATATTATAAAGTATAAACAAGGAAGATGGGTCAATTCAACCTTATAATTTGATTAACTGTACATGGAAGTGGGAAGTGGAAAGTATAGAGATTTAGGTAGGGATGGAGAAAATGAGAGAATATAAATAATAAATAATATCTCTTGTGTATTATATAATTCACAATGTGATACAATATTTCATCGCTCTAACCCCTATCTATGCTACTAGTTTAGAATCTTAAACGAAATCAAATAAGGAAAAAAATGTAACAAAATATGAAAACCACTCCCTCAGAGATCATCCAAGATATGATAAGATAAAATAAAATACGGGAAATTAATTACCGTATCTTTTGATGGTAAATTGTTTTGAGAAATCGGCTCAGAATAGGAAAGTTCCACTTCCCTTTTTATTGCTGCCAACAAAAACAAATTCAAACAAAGCATGTTGACGAATTCGAGTAGAGTATATCCCCAAATTAGGTTACACTAACGAAACAGAGAAAAGCTTACCTTCTTGCTCCAAAAATGAGTTTCCTGAAGGGCTAGAACTCTCACTTGTGTTTTTCCTTTTAGCAATATAATCAATTAACTTCCCTCCGTAAATTTCATTTAACTCTGAAAATACATCCGGGGGAAGATTCCTTATAACTTCCATGTCAAGGTTACATAAAGGAGGGGGTGTTGAAATTGGGTCAGTACTAGCTTCATTATTTGGTATTTTATTGTCCATTTCCACTGAAGACTCTTGCAGATCTATACATGCATGACTAGAAGTGCTATCCCTGCTCTGCTTGTCATGATGACCTGAAGAAAGAGAAACCACCAATGTTTTTGCATTAATTCCATCATTAATAAAACTTCAAAATGAACCAAAAAATAAATAAATTTAAATAAGTGAAAGCAAAATTCATCCAAATAGTAACAAGTAACCCCTGTGTGACAACATTTTCCATTACCCATAGAATAAAACAGCAAAAGCCTCATCTCACTAGATTAGGAAATTTAAATGTGAACAAATAGGGGGTGCCATTACCTATAGGATATTTCTGATTTTCTACACTTGCATATCCAGAAGTTAGCCATGATTTCAAAGAATATTTTGCTGTACCTTCATGAAATAAATAATAATATACAACTATAGAGAAATTATATAAAATAAGAAAAGCAGAATTCAAAACAAAGAAAAGCAGCAAAACATCTACAATACTAAACAGCAGGAAGGAAAGATGAAGAACAACATGGCAGCAGATCTCAGCAACGGGTATTAAGATAAACTTAATTATGAGCACAACCAAATAATATATTATTCCAGCACAGCTGGTTAAGATTCACTTTGAATGATACAGATACCTAGCTTAGAAGCTTCTGCACTTTCAAGTCTGGAAACTTGCAAGCCAATACCTCGAATCTCCTTGACATCTACATGAAATAAAAAAAAAAGGAGTAGATGAACATATTAAGATATCCAAATAAATTTGTACTGAACATATGCTATTCCATTATAGGAGTCAAGGATGAAACACTAAATAACATGTTCAGGATGAAAATACCATCATAAAATTAAAATATGAAGTCCAAAGACATAAGCAGCAACCAGCTTCACCATGCAAGAATTTATTTTAGAGTATAATACACAGTATGCAGCCTGAAGCCATTCACCTAAGTTTCTAATGAAACTTTCAGTATAATCTCAAGACCAATACCTACTCTGGTATCTTCAGCTATGCACCTAAAAGAATTACTTTACATCTCTATCACTGCCGTCTTGCAAAACTAGCACTTTGAACTTGAATCATAGGCGAAGCACTGGCCAACTATACCTTCAAATCAAATTTTAATTTAATTATGAAGAATGTAAGTGGATATTGGATCCTAACCACTTCATAATATAAGCTCTATTACAGTGATAACAATCGATAAGCACCCAAACAATTGGGGAACTCACCCTCAAAAGTTAACTATTAAGAGGGGAAAATCAAATGCTTAAATACTCCACTGAATATCCTATACTATTCGATGTGAGACTTAAGCACCCCATAATATCCAAGTCCCTATCAAATATACGTTTCATGTATACTCAATGTTGTACTTACTGCTATAAATGGTCAGAGTTATAGAATATATGTTTTTGTTATCTTTTCAAGTCTAACCTTTTAACTCCACATCTATGCTACAATATCTCATATTCTATATTTCATTAACATAGTACTGTGTTTTTTTTAACTATCTATTAGGTAGGAGTAGTACAAGAACAAAGAAGAATATTTCATGAGAGAGCATTTGACAAAAAGATGCGCTGATGAGATCAATTGAATCATGTAGCTAACCTCATCTAATCACCTAATGAGGTTGTTGTTTCTTCAATAACTTGTTTGGTTCAATAATTTTGAGGAGAGGGAAGGGGATCAGATCCCCCCATTCTCGTATTTGCCTTCCCATTAATATTGGGTACTTAAATGTTTTAAAAATGTTAGGACAAAATTATCCTTGAATTGAATACTTAGTTTTATTTGTCTTTTGCAATAAGGGTATATAGCAAATTAATTTATTATTAACAAAAGCAAATGCATTAAATGATTCACATATCTAGATACAAACCAATACATTCATACTACTTAGTTATACATTCATTAAAATGGCAGAAAAACATGCATGTTTGAATTAGCTAATAGAAAAATAATACTTTTATTTTTGGAAATTTCATGGTAGAACTTCTAAATTTAAAGAATATAGAGCCAGAAATATGTTTTGCCAAGCATGAGATACATCAAAGGAATAAGCAGGTATGAGTTAAGATACCTATGTAAAAACATCCAAAAAGCTGCTTTACAATTCTTTGGAGTATTTCCACGTTATCAGTAGCGAGGGGAATCTACGATGAGAATATCAAACACAAAATTGGACCTTAAAACAATTAATAAAACACTTGTAGAGAGACAATATGACAGTTTAATATACACATTAATACATGTTATTTTTCAATATTTACCGTTACAGAATGACTCAGATTTTCACAGTCCCCACAGCCCATAAACTTTGCAGGTTCATCAGCATCTTTCCTTCTCTTTTTGATCTAAAGCATATTTACAAGAATAATTACAAATATTAATTTTGTAGACTCAGAAGATATGAGAAACATTATGATAGATATAAGAATACGTGGAAAGAAGCTCGGCAGCTAAAACAGGAAGCTGATATCTGAATTATCTAAAAAGTAAAACTTATAAAGCTGAAAGCACACCAATACCTTCAGAGTGAATGTGCGCCCCAGTACTCCACAACACTGCAATCGTAATGAGACCTCCTTGCAAAGGTTTATTAGGAAGTGATCACACTGGAATAACTTTCATGTCAACATTTTGAATAATTCATTGTTATATATAAAAATATGACAGTGTAAGAGAATACTAACATCTTTTATATCTTTGAACCTTATGCCCCAATTTACATCAGCACCGACAGACTTGCTTTCCTGGAGAATTGTAGATATTGTCATCTTAAACACAAGTTTATCAGGAAAGAATAATATTCACAGGAGGAAAAAGGGACACGACAACAGATTTGAATTGAAAAACTAAAAGCAACGTGAGGCCACTAGCCAGTGGCACAATTATTTCACATCATGTTCTGGAGCACGCTAAATCATTTTCAAATTTACAATGACTGATTATGGTATTATTATTCATATTAACCAGACAATTTATAACCTTCAGTCATTGTTCACTCTTACAATTGTTAGTCAATCCCTAGACAAGGACTGGAATAGATAAGAGACAAAGGATATTGTTATAGAAAAAATGGTAGGAAAAAGAAAAGAACATGTACATGTGCATTCACAGAGAAAGAAGGAAAAACAAATGAAGCAACACGGGCATGCATGTGCATACATTATACCATTATGAAACAAATTGGAACAATTTAAAATGGAAGAAAAGAGAAAAGAAGCAACACATGCACAGACAGAAATGCAAATTACATACCATTATACAACAAATTTGCACAATGTAAAATGAAAGGAAAAATAAAAGAACACACACCTGCATGCAGACACAGAGGCATATACATCTCTCTTTCTCAGTCTCTCTCACACACAATACATATATACATGTATCCAAAGTACTTCAAAGTATGACAAAGAAAAGTCTGGGTTTTAGATAAATATTCCCTACCTGAAAGCTCCCAACTAACCGGTTATCAATTCCTCTACTATAACTCCACAGCATTTCTCCTGTTTTTGTACCGTAGTCCTTCTGCAGCGAGGCCTGCAGATACAAATAAAGAAAGCTACACTATAAAATATTACAAATGCTTTTCAATTACTGGCCAAAAAAGGAAGCAGAACATGACTACAGTACAGAATATGCAAGTAAAAGATCCAAGTAGGAACATAACAAGTTTATGCTAATGAAAATACTTGAATAAATTTGGGTCGTCATTCTTGAATATTATTTCCTCAAACGTAAGCCTATTTTTTGCTTAAATGAACTTTTCATTTTCAATGATTAGTGTCTTCTACGTACTTTCCAAATTTTAAACAAGTTAATAATATTTTCTCACTAGTTTCTATTCTCCTTTAGTAAGGGTTCTAATTCATGAGTCAAACCATATTCTTCCCCAACTCAAGGGAAAAGATAAATGTGTAAAACCAGAGGATCACTTAAAACAGACTGAAAGAAAACATTATTAATTGACCTTCAGAAGAAACTCAAGGAACAACAACTTTCATAATAAATATAATGAAAATCAGAAGAAACTATAAATTAAGAAAGTGAATGAATCGTAAAACCTTGGAAATAATGCGTAATTGTCCACATGTGTAAATATTCTGTTTCTTCAATTTCTCCTGTAAAACATGCCCTATTCCTGGAAGTGAATTAATTGGGAGTTGGCATAAATGATCTTCAACCTAGAAAGGAAAAACTAAATAAATGAGCAAGGTAAGACATTGACACATTCCACGCATCAACTATAATATCAAAATACATAAGCTGCACAAAATAGAAGTAGCTTTACTTATCCAACTGAACTACACCAGCTAGAATCACAATTAGCATGATGCAATGAGTGTCCCATTTTCTTTAATAAGTAGATCTTTAAGATGCGATCAAAATCAGACAATATAAGTTGAAAAATTCCAATATAAATCACCATACACTTTTTCGGGTGAAGAGTAAATAATTGTCAATTTCAATACATCCAAAAATACAGGTAAAACCTGAAATTAGCACCTTTGAGGAAAATCCAAAACATCAAGGTCTAGAGTAATAAAATTCCACATCTAGAATAGCACTAAGTTCTCATTGAAATTTATTTAAAATACAAAAAATCCACAATCATAATAAATACAGAATAAAATAACAAGAGCAACAATTGGCATCAATATATCAATTTGTAAATATCCGAAGATAAGCAAAAGTTTTCAACATAAAATTCATAAAAAGAAGCTATTATGCCACACAAAATACCAGAAAATTAGTTACAAAGAAAAAGGATGTAGAACATGTAATATGATTTACATTATACATTCATTATGCCACAAATAAAAAATGAAAATTATGAAAAATACAAAAAAAATCTGAATGAAAGAAAGTCCAGAACATACCTTTTCTGCAGTTATGTGATATTGACCATTTGGTTTTGCTGTTCTAGTAGCAATACGAGCCAGAAGCATATTTCCAGCTATACCAGCACTAGCTGTACATCCAGTGGTCTTATAGATCTCTTCTCTAATTGATGAAGCTAAAAGTTCGGGATCTTCAGCCTCTGAATTTGTGACATCTAAAAATGCTTCATCACAGCTTACAGCCTGCATCATGTAGCAGTTACAACATTAAGGATGAGTCAACTGAAAACTTTATGCACTTGAACAATGTCAAATCATAAAAGACCTGCACTTTGTTGCAATGCTGGTGCAATATACTATAAAATTGATCAGCTACCTGCAAAATATACAAGAGATATTTGTAAAAATCAACTAAAAGGGGAAAATGATATGAAGATATGATGACATAAATAAAATATTCTGACATTCTGCTTTATAATCCATTCAACAATGGACACCGTACTAATTCTTACTTCCTCGTAAGCTTCAAAGTTGTATGGAAAGATAACGAGGTTGGGACAAAGAGCCTTGGCATCTCGAACAAACATACCAGCCCTAATACCTAGCACATGATCAAAGGCACAAGTTACATACAAAAAGAAAAATAAGTAATATAGCTGACTGAGTCATACTATCATATATAACTTTGCATATAACCAACCATGACTACGAGCCGGGTAATTTGCAGAGGAAATCTCAGCAGTTCCATTTGAATTATTTGAATGACATACAGCTACAGGCTGGTTCAACAATTCAGGGTGGTTCCTGATAACCACTGATACAAAAAAGCAGTCCTGGGGCAGCATACAGGAATACAGTTAAATGATCCAAAATCGAAGAAGGAAAATCAGTTGACAACAATAAATTTTTTGAACATCCTTGTATTTAAATCTTACCATGTCGACATGGATGATGACTGAATTATGAGAAATATTAGAAGCACTAATATTAGAATTTTCATTGTTAAACCCAGAAGACAAGGTGGGAAAACGCTTTCGATACCGATTTCGCCAGGTTCCTATGAAGTGTAGTCGTGAGCTCTGCTTAAACCAAACTTCAGTCAGGATATTGCAAAATAATGTATGTCATCTGAAGAGCAGATTAATTTATAGGTAACAATAACAATTATGATTACATTACACAGTAAATTAATGTAGAAATAAAGTGAGGAGCAAGTCAATATTATACCAGCATATGACAGATAGGTTTACATATTATAAGAAGGTCAATACCCCCCGTCCAACACAAGCAGTTGCTTGTCAATCTTTGTTTACTTTTTTACCGATACAGCAAACATAACATAATGCAAAGGAGTATTCACTTCATCCTCCTTATCTATTGAAGTTCAGGAGATACTATCATTAGATGCAAGAAATAATGATCATTAACTTGTATGTTTAATTGCCACTATATTTTGCAGAATAGTACAAAAGAAGTACAGATTACTGCTATAACAAACACATAAAAAAGAAAATAAAGTGGACCATCAACAAGAAAGTCACCATTTCACCAAGCAATATGAAAATTCAAAATTCTTCTATGTTCTAACTTCACTACCTTAAAATAATTTTCCACGAAATTAGGGTCTGTCAGAGTTGAATGACACTGTTTAGAAGGCTTAGTGCCCAAAGAACTTGGAAACTCTCTTGCATTTGGCTCATCTGAGCAATGAGAACTACATGATGTAGAAGGTGCTAGATGAGTAGGTTCAAGTTCACCTTTTACATTTCTCTCATCTTTTGTAGCAGCATTGCTTCCAGCAGCTTGTTCTTCTTCATCAAACTTAACTGTAACAGTAGTCAACTCCTCCATCATAATTGCATTATTATTCTCTGGGAAAATATCATCAGATGCAGTACTGATTTTCCCACTATGTTCAGTCATCTCCCCAACTTTGGATGAGTGTCTATCCTCTGAATCTGAATGGCCAACCCTCATAGCTGACTCTTCAACATCTGGCACTACTTGACAAAGGGAATTTGTGAAAGCATCCTCTGACGTTTTACTACTTTTCAATGTGAAGAAGGCTGACAGTTTTGATTGGTTATTAACTAGTTGGTCAAGCTGGTAAGGCACCCCTATCAAAGCAAAATTTGAATTACTTGAGATCAAACGACTTGGAAAGCCAGACAGAATATTATCATATATTCATATCACCAGGAAAAAAAAAGAATTAAATAAGCAAATAAATAAAAAGGAAGAACAAGATAGTAAAACTTTAATATGTAGACGTTATTGCTTTCCTCGCCCTTCTCTTCCTCTCATAATAAAAAGTATGCAACTTTTACGTAAGAAAATGAAACTAATACAAGCGGAAAAGAAATGCAAAAACTTACAGCTTAACAGTCTATTAGCAGCAACAGAATCTAAAATCCAAGTGGGTTTCACCACTGGCAACCCTGCACTGAAGGCTCTGTATTGGAGCATCCAATAATTAAATTAAAAGTAATGCAAAAGAGTAGGACTCAACCTAAAATTTAAAGAAGAAGAGCATGAAATCAAACCTGAGGTTCTTTACTTTACTATCAGGCAGATTACTGCAGATGATATGTGTTACACGATGTCTTGAAAAATAATTCTCAAATCTTCCACCATATTTTAGCATGTAGCTCCGCAGTTCCTGAAATATGTTTGTCACCAATGTCATGTATCCCCTTTGGTTTTTAACAATTAAAGTGAATTAGAAATTAAAGCTAACTCAAATTTACAATTTCCAATCACAATTGATTCCTAAGCCAAGGAACGGTAAGTTGATACGATCGTGATACTTTCCGGCCATGTTCACACATTCAAAGAATCAGGGAGAAATAGAGAGAATAAAAAGAATGAAAAAGGCTTAACCTGGCTGGAAGGAACCGTGAAACCATCAACAAAAATTGAAACTCCACTGAATATAGGCTTCCCAGAAGTGGAACCACTTAAAGACGACGTGGAAGCCTCGGCGTCAAACTGATTGTGTAGTTTCCGATTCTTCTCTGTCATATAACTGCATTTACTACAGAGTCAATTTACAAATTGACATCCTCTATTGTTATTAAAATCGGATATGACGATAATATATATATATATATATATATATATTAAAA
>BDMB01000002.1:167590-184062 GCA_016859785.1 Macrotyloma uniflorum
AAAAAAAAAAAAAGACCTCGTGAAACCGGAGAAGGCGGAATTTCGTGAGGAGGAGAGAGAATTAGACTTTGAGCCCCAGGCAACGCCTAGGGTTTTCTGGTTGGTGGTTGTCTTCTTCTTTTTGGTGTTCTTTTTACTGCTATCATTGGAGCGGTTCGAAGAGATTGAATTGGAGAAACTTCTTTTAGAATTAGCTGAGCGAGACGAGTCCAAACTCATTCTGACACCGAGAGTGACGATTAGAGGAGATGAGAGGAGAGGAGAAAGAAGAGTAACCAACGAGGTGCTTGCCGCTTCTATGATCTTTTGAATGGCCCTTCTTCTTTGTAGAAGAAGCAACAAATAAATTAAATATAAATTATACAAATTAATTTTTAATTTCTTTAAAGAAAATGATAAATAGATCTTTAAAATTGTATATATTATTATATTTATTTTTTAATATTGTCTTATTTATATATGTATACTTTTACATTAATTTTATTAAAAAAATGTTAAATATATATTTTGAAAAATATTAATTGAATGTTTTAAAAATTTTGGATATATATCTATTTTCACCTTTTCCTTATTATTTCTTTGTGTACCAATTTTACAATTTGTATGTTTCTCTCAGGGTAATTTAAAATAAAAAAATAAAAACTAGTACTATCATTACATGTGGGGAAAATATCGAGTGTTTTTGTTTTTTAAATACACTAAAATTTAAATCAAATTGTTTTCTATTCCAAATTTTGTAAATAAATTTTTAGTATTCAATTTAAAAAAATGTCTTTTAGTTCCTTAATTTAAAACAATTTATTTCAGTCTTTAAATTTGAGACGGTTAAAAATTATATGTTTTCTCCCAATTTAAAGGATTAGCTATAACCATTAAAACTTCCTAAGTCACGTTAATGAATACATTTTGTGAAGATTAATTTGACGAAGAAAAGTAAAAAAAAAACAATAAAAAAATCATTACAATCTTCCATTTAAACGTTTGTGTTTATATTTTCTAGTCAGAAATCATGGGAAAATAAAATACAATTTGAAAGTAATTCATGATGGAGTGACAAGAAGAAAGAAATTTTGTGTTGGAAATAAGGAGAGATGAGTAAGAAGAATATACATATCTTCTTTCAACCCTCACAAAAATATTAATTAATAAATTACAAGTTAAATATAGAAGAACGAACCCACTTTTTGTTACTCAATTTTAAAATATTAAATATAGATTTTTCTCATTAATATGTGTTGAATTTTAATATTAATATTATTGAAAAAATAATTTAGTATTTAAACTATCTTCTTAAGTTATAAAAATTTTAAATATAAATAAAGAATTTTAAAAGTGTAAGGTTTATTTGTTATTTACTTATTTTGTCATAATAATATCTAATTAAAATAAAATAAGAATTTCTATAAATTTCCTATAAAATCCATTATGAGTTTCTTATATGAAGATACTATTATTTTTATAAATTTTCTCTCATTTAATCACACTCGAACTCAACATCTTGTATGAAAAAATCTGGCCTAATATTACTCGAACTCAACTTTAGATATTTATTTCTTTAATTTGAGATTGTAGAATATAGATTAGAATTTTCAAAAATATATTTTGAACTTGAATCAAAATATAATCTCCATCCTTCAAATCGCGTCTCGAGACATGCACTTTCAAGGTGGTTTTCTGGGTTGGTCATAGTTGATCGATCTCTTTCAGCTAAAATAAAATACATTATGGTGTGTTCTTGCATAATTATGGACTGACTCTATTGGATGATTGGTGCGAAATAGAATATGTATTCATGGAAAAACCAATAATTCAATCAGATTATGTGTTTTTCTTGTAAATGTTTGTCGTAGAACGTAGAGCATGTATGCATACATGCAATGCAAACAAGGGTTCATCTTTGAAAGGAAAAAAAAAAACAAAAAACAAAAAATCTCACAAGTACAAATTAAGAATTATTTTAAAGGGTGTGATGGTAATTGTAGTGTGTGTCGGCCTGGGACTTGAGTGAGGCATAACAACAAACATTTGGGTGGCATTGCATGGAAGCATCAAGTGCAGCATATCCCTTTGAGCTTATCCGCAACAGATTTATCAATGGAATACTGCAATGGAATGAACAGAAAATAGTAATATATATTGTAATGTTGTGATGGGAAGAGTTGAAAAGAATGTAGGAAAAGGGAAGAAAGGAACCTTGTGAAGAATCCATAGAGAGTGATTATAGGTGCGTTGAAAGAGGTCTGTGGCGTCAGAAGGATCGACTTCACGGTAATTCACAAAGTTCTCGCGTGCATATTTGGCGTAGTAAGCCCTCGTCTCCTTTGGCAAGAGCCTCACCAATCTCAGAACCTCTGCGTACGCTCTCGTCGCTTTCTCCATTTCTTCTCTTTCCTCCTTTCCAACTACTCAACTTTTTTCTTATATTATCTTATCAAATAAATACTTTTTACTTTATTTTTAAATTAATTGTAAATTTAAGACGTAAATTATATCTATGGCTTCTCTCTCTCCCTCTCTCATTCACTCACTGTTATACTTTGCTTAGTGTATCCATGACTTTGGCTGGAGGTGGTGGAGTGGAGTGTTGTCATCCACTTTCACTTCTTCCGACTACCAACCAAGAGCTGATTGGGTTGGTTGGGAGTAACAGTTGAAGGATGGCTGCCATGGAAGCGCGTACAAATTCGAACTTGAAGATTAGGTTCAGAGAAGGTGGGAAGCACTGGACTGATGCCCTTCCCATTGGCAATGGACGCCTCGGGGCCATGATCTGCGGCCACCTCCATTCCGAAACCATCCACCTCAATGGTAATCTTTGTCTTCATCTTCATTTTCATCTTCATGCGATTGCCATTTACATGTTTGTGTGTTTGATTTTTTGCTTCAGAGGACACCCTCTGGACTGGGACACCCGCAGACTACACTGATTCTAAAGCTCCGCAAGCACTTTCTCAGGTTAGAAACCTCGTTAACCGTCAACACTATCCAGAAGCCACTGCTGCTGCTTCTGCCTTAACAGGATCAAATCCATCCGAGGTATTTAATGCCATTTTCATTTCAATTTCAATTTCAATTTCGTCCATCATTCTCTTGTGATTTCTGATGCCTAGGCCTACCAACTTCTGGCCGATATCAAATTGGACTTTGATTATTCACATCTCACCTGCGCCCAACAAACTTACGAGAGGGAGCTGGACTTGGACACTGCTACTGTCAAAGTCACCTATTCCGTTGGAGATGTTCAATTCAAAAGGGAACACTTCGCCTCCTATCCAGATCAAGTCATTGTCACTAAAATTTCCGCCACTCAAAATGCCAAACTTTCATTTACACTTTCTCTACACAGCAAAATGATTAATCAAACCTACGTAAATGGCACCAATCAGATTATAATGAAGGGAGCGTGTCCTGGTAAAAGGGTCTCACCTCAACTCGAACACAGCGCACAGGATACTCCACAGGGAATTCAATTTTCGGCAATTCTTGATTTGAAGATTGGTGGTACAAATGGCGTCATCAGTATGTTGGACGACAACAAGTTGAAGGTTGAGGCTTCAGATTGCGCAGTTTTACTTCTCGTTGCTTCGTCCTCCTTCAGTGGCCCCTTTACCACACCTTCAGATTCTAAAAAGGATCCTACTTCTGAGTGTTTCAGTATATTGAGCTCAATAAGCAATGTATCATATTCTGATCTCTACGCACGCCATTTAAATGACTATCAAGATCTTTTTCACCGAGTATCGCTGAAGCTTATGAGAAGCACCCAGCTGAATATATCAGAAGACAGCTCTTTGGAATTGAAGAGACCTGCGCCAACAGTTGCTAATCTGTCTCTAGTGGACAGTGTAACACATGTTTCAACCTCTGACAGGGTGAAATCATTTCAGACTGATGAAGATCCATCCTTGGTGGAGCTTCTATTTCAATATGGTCGATATTTGCTTATTTCTTCTTCGCGCCCTGGAACTCAGGTGGCAAACCTACAGGGAATTTGGAACAAAGATCTTGAGCCTGTTTGGGAGTACGTTTACATTCTGTTTTATTTCAAATGGATATGCTTTTAAACAAGGCTTGCTATCTATTATTAGATGTCAGGATCAATCAGGTTTCTATTTTCATTTTCTTTTATTTACCCGGCATTTGGTGCCCCATTCAATTGCAAGGCAACCTTGCATTAATTTTTTAATCTGAGACTAATAATGGTTACTTTGTTTTTCTTAGTGGAGCTCCCCACTTGAACATCAATCTTGAAATGAACTATTGGCCTGCTCTTCCTTGCAATCTTAGCGAGTGTCAAGAACCCTTGTTTGATTATATTTCCTCTCTGTCAGTGAATGGCAGTAAAACTGCATATGTAAGTATTTATCTTCTCTTACCTTTTTGTCGAAGGCCATCTTAGCTAAGCATGATATTGTCTTATATTAGCCTAATTTTAAATTTCAACATCTAGTATCTGACTATTTGTATTAAACATGTGTAGAAATGTAGTATCACGACCCAAAATTGGACCCATACTAGTGCTTTGGCTAAGCTGATCGAAATACTTACAACTTAGATTGGCGAGACTAAACAACATAGAAGCATTTCCAAATCTAGTTGTTCCCAAAGATCTATACGTGCACCAAAACTTGAGAAAAAATTAGTTCTTGATATTTTCTAAATTGCACCCTCCTTCTTGAATATGAAAAAAATATCAAGAACTATATTTCTCATGTTTTTGAGTTGTTGGCATACCTCAAGAACCCTTGTTTATATCATATTTATAGCTGTATACGGTCGCCTTATGAAAAATACAACTGGGGATATAGGATTATGCCTCATAACTGTATCCTGAGTCATTCAACTGATTAACATTCTGAACCAACAGAAGGCAAGGGCAACTAACTATAACTACTTAGTTTATCGGTCGGTGTAGTTGAATTAGTTGTAGTTGCTGCATCTTTTTTCATGCAAAGTGGCTAACAATTGGAGGCAATGTCAGATTGCCTTGGGCCACCTTGATGCATGTTTATTTGTGTTTGCTCCCATGAATCTATTTCCCTTGATTTTGACATATTTATGTTCTCGAACTTCTCTCATTATATTACTGAACTTTGAAGGTAAATTACCAAGCAAGTGGGTGGGTTGCACATAGTAAATCAGATATATGGGCAAGAACATCCGCAGGTCATGGTGATGTTCTGTGGGCCTTGTGGCCAATGGGTGGAGCATGGCTTTGTACCCATCTATGGGAGCACTATGCTTACACGATGGATAAGGTAACTGGTTTCTGAATTCTAAACGAGGTAAACCAGAGCAAAACAAAATAAATTAAAAATAGAGAACATACAAAGTTAAGTTGTTAAAAAGTCAGTAGCCTTTGGAAGAGTCCTTCTAAATTTTAATCCATTTTAGAATGTTATGCTTGTTTGGGTAATTAGTGCAGATAATGTTGTTTGTTTAATGTGAAAAAATACAAAATTTAATTTGAAATAATGTTTAAATACTGTAAGTGAGCAAAAAATTGCAAAATCATGTGTAGTGTGTGGTAGAATGATTTTTTGCCAAACTAATATTCAGCTAGAAGTAACAAGGTTTTTGGTTGTTTTTTTTCTACAGGATTTCCTTCAATATAAAGCATATCCCATAATGGAAGGATGTGTCTCATTTCTATTGAGCTGGCTGATAGAAGACAACGAAGGATATCAAGAAACTAATCCATCAACTTCCCCTGAACATAATTTTCTTGCACCCAACGGTGAGCCTGCTTGTGTAAGCCAGTCATCCACAATGGATGTGGCGATCATACATGAAGTCTTCTCCACATTTGTTTCTGCTGCTGAGGTAAAATTGCCAAACTTTTAACTAACATTATAAGATGTTATGTTTACTCAAAAGTTTGTTGTACTTTCAAAACAGGTTATCGGGAGAACAGAGGATGATATTGTCAGAAAAGTCCGTGAAGTTCAACCACGGTTACGTCCAATCTATATTGCCCAAGACGGTTCCATTATGGAATGGGTATTTCTTGGAATATGGAAGATGCATGCTACTATATTGAATAATTAACTTTTATATGATAAATTGCTGGATAGTTAGTGGGTTTTCTTGTGGAAGACAGGTGAAAGATTTCAAGGATCCAGAGGTACATCACCGGCACCTTTCACATCTATTCGGTCTATTTCCAGGGCATACAATTACTTTTGAGAAAACTCCAGCCTTGTTTGAAGCTGCTGAGAAAAGCCTTTATAAACGAGGTTTGCATAAGCTGAATAGTTATAGTACTTATTTTTGTGTTGCTAGAATTCGAGAGAGTTTTCTTTGTTGATTTCTAACAAACCGCACGTGTCAGTATACATTTTTGTACCTTTCTGTGACTTAGAGATCTTAATCTTATCATTGTGATGGCCCTGATTCCAAGTAACATAGGGTCTGCTTGGGTAAATCTTTTTATAAGTACTTCAAAAAGAAAAGTAATTTAAAAAAATTAAAATAAAAATTCTCTATAAGCTAAAAATAATTTATGAATGAATTAAAAATCATCTTTTAGAAAATCTAAAATAAAAGAATTTGTACAAATTAGTTTATACATAAATTAATATTAATTGATCGATTTTTTTTTCGTAAAAGTTTTCATGCATACCCGACGCATCCACAGTCTATAAAACTTCAATCTTTTTTTCTCTTTTTGGGAGGAGGGAGGAGGGGGGAGGGGGGTTATCATGTAGAAGTATGCGAATGAAGGAAGCGCATTTCCTGTATTTAAAAATAAAAATTCTGCTAGATACTGAAGCTATTACAGCTAACTGCTTCTTTTCTTAAACAGTATTTATCTGCCCTTAACAAAAGCATTCTATATGAATAATCCTTTAAATTTGGAAACAGGAGAGCAAGGTCCTGGATGGTCGACCATATGGAAAACTGCTTGCTGGGCACGTCTACAGAACAGTTCTAATGCATATGAGATGATCAAGCGCTTGATCAACTTGGTGGATCCGGATCGTGAAACACCATTTCAAGGTGGACTTTACAGCAACCTTTTTGCTGCACACCCACCATTTCAGATCGATGCCAACTTCGGGTAACTTGCTTAGGTGTTTTGTAATGTTGCATCGAAACTTCAAATATCTTTCCCAACTACGTGTTACGTTTGTCCTTATTTTCACTCAAGTCAGTGGCATGATCATTAACTCGGCAAAAACAACTATTTGCAAATTTAACAGGTTACTGTAGCAACTAAGCTTTTGTTTTACGGTCGATAATTAGTTACATACCAAAACAACATACCTGGAGTTGAATTGCTAATTTCAAACATACGCTATTGTCTTTTCTTTACATGATTGTAAACTCGATTTGCTGAACTATTAGGTTTCTGTGTTTGATCTCAATTTTTTTATGTTATCCTCTCTAAGACTTGTCGCACTTGATTTTATCTAAAATCTCAACAAAAAAAAGGTTAATATAGTTCTTGTAGCTTAAAAAAAGGTTAATTTAGATTGAGTTTCAACTCAATTATTTATTTGCCAGTTTTGCAGCGGCAGTTGCAGAAATGCTTGTGCAGAGTACGTTGAGCGATCTTTTCTTACTTCCGGCTCTTCCCTGGGAGAAATGGCCAAATGGCTCCTTGAAAGGCTTGAAGGCTCGTGGAGGAACAACAGTTAACATATGTTGGAGAGAAGGGGATCTTCAGGAGGTTGGTATATGGTCCGAAGACCAAACAAGAACAACTCTGAGAAAAAGAATACACTATAGAGGAGCCATGGTCACCACAGACTTAGTATATGGCGTTTTTTACAAGTTCAACGGACAGTTGAAGTGTTTGAACACATGCTCTCTTTCAGAAATGGCGTGTTCTTGAATTTCAGGATTTGAAATATCAATTCTTATGTTTTGTTCTCTTTTTTCTGGTATGGGCAATATAGGTTTCCAGATGGAAGTAATTTCGGAAAACTTCTTACTAAAATTTGGCTTTTCGATGTAGCAATTATAACTTAAACATAAACAAGGTCAGGTTAAAGTTTCAAATTACTTTTTCGATGGTCAATCTTGTGCCATCCTGTTTTTGAAAGGTAAATGACAGATTAGGAGGATTTATCCGTATTGTCATTCTTATTACTCGACCAGCAATCAAGGAATTGAAGCTAACACTTGTAGAAGTTACAAGAAAAACTTTGGTGGCGAGAATATGAATAAATTGTCATACAACAAGAAACTTTCTAGCACCAAAATGGTAGAAAAGATTAGTTTCACTTTGCTGACAAGAGCACAAAAGGTGGCATTTGGTACAAAGGAAGTTTTTTAGTTCTCTAGAAATTTGAAGTTGGGAATATTAATAATATCATTAAAATAACTTTTTTATATAATAATATATATTTAAAATTAATATTAAAATAGTAAAAACTATCTATACTTTAGAATATTTTTACTACCATTTATTTATTTATTTAGAAATCCAAGACACACAAAAATCGTTACTATTATTTATTATTTAGAAAGTTAAGACGATATTAATTACTTTTATTTTAATTATAATTATATTTCAATCGAATTCTTAATTACTATTATATTTAACCGTCTTTACAAGACTCAATTAACTAATTTATTAAAATTGTAAAGAAATTGTTTAATTTAGTTTATAACATTAATATATTCCACCTTTTCCTTGTTGAACTAAGATAAAAAGAAAATGTTTTGTAAATATGTAATTAATATAGTGATATTATAGATTAGTTCTTAAAAAAAAACACTACATTTTTTAATCTTATATATTAAATTAACGAAGAAAGAAAAAAAATCTTTACCATAAAATGCAAAAACAAAACAAAAAAAATGGATGGATGTCGGAATTAAATTATTGTAAATTCAAATATTAATTACATTCCTAAATCGATAAGTATGTGCATGTTCGCAACAATATTCATTATATATATTAACAACAAAAACTAAGCCACACAAAATATGCTAATTTGGATTGGCCCAATGCTTAACCAAACACGCACTATATGTTTTATAGATTTTCTAAGCACTTTATAAAAATTTATCAATTATAAAAATAAATATACTTAATGACTTAAAAACATAACAATATTCAATACTTATCATAATATTAAATATTTATCATAAAAAATAAATAAGATGTTGTAAGAAAATTTATAATTATTCTTAATATATTGTCATCTTAAGTAGACCAATATTAAAAAGATAGAGAAAATTTAATTAATATTTTAAACCACTCTTAATTGTTTCTTAATGAATTAAATGCATTCTCTGTTCTAAATTATCTACAATTTTAGCATATACAATTTGTACTAAAATAATTATAATACTCTCTTTTTTTACTCACATAATATATTAATATATTAATGAGTGATGGAATAATGTAATATATTTATTGAGATATTAAAAAAAACATATATTTTCTTTATTATTATTCTATGTATAAAAACCAAACTGTATATATATATGGGATGGGGAGTGATGAAGTATTATTTATATTAAGGACATTAATTATCTTTGAATTTTTTTTTCATGTGATTAATACAAACTATATAAATTAATAATTTTTATAATTTAGTTTACATGTCAATTAAGTAAATAAATACCATTTGGAGTTCTTGCTAACTTATATAGAGTGTATACATTGACCAAATTAAAATAAAGAAGAAGAAAAACATTATTCCTTAATAGCATTTTTTTTAGGATAAAAAAATATTATTAAATATAAAAATTTAGACATAAACAAATTAAAATTATATATTTTCAAAATTAAAGAATTAAACTAATAAAAAAAATACATAAACTAAAATTTACTTAACCTTGAATAAAATTATAAAAATAGAAAATAGCTAACTAAGAGCAATATTAATTGTTGAAAATAAAATAATCAATACCATTGAGAAAATGGATCATTTTTTTGTTTTTTTTTAATGTTAATAATTATGCATCACATCTACTTTTTTCTCACAATAAATGAGATGAAAAAAATGGAAGATTTATTGAAAAAAATGTATTATATTAAAGATAAACATATAAAAATATAATTTTCTCATAAATATTGAATTGCTTGCAATCAGAATTAGATGGTTGGTTTGTGGGGAATAAAAATTGTGTGGAAAAAAAGAAGGGGTCTCTGTAAATGCTAACTTTTCTTCTTCATGCATGAACCAAAATCAATCAAAATTTATTCTAACCATCAATACATTAATTTTCTTATTTATTATCAACTCTATAACTTAATTAATTTCTTCTATGTATATATCTCCTATCCTTTCACTTTTTAATGAAGATATTAATTATAATCTACTTAATTATACATTTTATTATTTACTTATTGTCATATAAATTTCTTAAAATTAAAGTATAACAGATAAAAAATAAATAATATCATCTTAACTTTTTGTAAATGTCAAATAAATAGAATTGTTTTTTTTTTCAATTTTCATACATTTTATGATTCAATTTTTTTTTTCATATATTGCTTTGTTATTATGTTACTTTAGGAAAAAAATATAACAAAAAAACATTATTAATGGTAAAATATATATAAAAATAAAAATATGATGAAAAAAAGTCTTATAAGATAAAATTGAGACAGTAATGATAATTAAATGATTAATTATAGAGTTAAGTGATTATAATAAATAAAACACCTGAAAATGATTAATATATATATTACATAAAATACATGAAAGTCCTGTTTGGTATTGTCCATGGAGAAGTGTGCCAACCCATCTCCTTCTGCTCCTTCTGCTCCTTCTGCTCCTTCTGCTCCTTCTCCGTCACCGGAAATGAAACATGTTGTTGAGTCAGCCGAGTCAACTCAGCAAGAGGGTTTCTTCTCTCCATTCATTCACAGTCAGACCAATTTGGGTTCCCTTTGGATGAATCCGATTTATGTTGATGCGCTTGCATGTTCCATGTCCAGACTCTCCTTCACCACCACCACCACCACCACCCATGCCAATTCCTCCACTACATTCTCTTCTCACTCCTCTCCACAATTCCTTCATTCTCTTCATTCTCTTCATTCTCTTCAAGATGCGAAGGCACAATTGATTTCAGCAGCACAAATGCCCCGTCAACGGTTGTGGGAAGCAGAGGTGATGGAGATGATCCTGTGCCAACTCAAGGATCATTTCTGCGACCTAATGATGGACCAACATTGCATTTTTCCAATTCTAACTATTTTTCAAGCATGCACTATCCCTCACATCACTCGGATTCTCGACTTCGTTATTCAAAACGACCACAAGTTTAAGGAAGTCTGCATGCATAATCATGGGTACCCCTACATCCACTGTTATAATTTCATTTTCTATACATCAATTCCATCTTTGAATCTTTCAATTTTTGAATCTGAATTCTTGCTTACTGCAGGAGTGTGGTTATCCTGAAGTTGTTGGAGCATCTGAAGACTCCAGAGCAGATATCTGAAGCTATTTTCGCATTGAAGAGGATCATTGTGAGATTGAGTAAGAGCGTCAATGGCAGTTATGTCATTCACCACTGCTTCAAACTTTTCTCTCCCGCGCTTACAAGGGTAACCCACCCTCCATACTTCTTCCTCTTTCTGTTACACACAAATTTCATCACATAAACTATTATTTTCATTTTTTTTTTCCTTATTTTCACACCAATCTACCCCAAAATTAAGTGAATGAATATTATTTATTACTCAATTTTTCATTGTTCATCAATCAGTCTCTTGATAGTGACGTACCTTTACACCTTTACATCAGAATCAGAGATTAGAAATCCTATACACTTAAGTCACGTGTCACATTATTTATAATAATGCACATATACGTGTAAAGTTAACTTAATACACAATCATAGAGCTAAACTATTCCATATATATTATGTCATAACACCTGAATATAGCTTACTTGATATAGTCTTTTTCATGTATTACTAACTAATCTTTTATTTGATATCTTCATTATTAGGGATGAACTAATTGGTTTAATTCAGATTCTTTATTCAAGATAATACTTAATTATGAAGGTTTGATTAAAAAAAAAATTATACATAAAGAACATTGTATTCAATTTACAGTAATTTTCATATTTTTAACACATTTAATAAATATCTTGATCCCTTTTTCAAAATATTAACTATTATGATATTTTTGTTAATATAGTCTTTTAGCCCTTTTTGTTTTCAACTTTTTCATTCACAATAAAGTACTTTGATTTCATACTCTTATTCAGTAGAATACTTGTTCTTAAGGGGAAAAAATGAATAATTTTTTGCATAGTTATAATATCACATTTTTAGCAATATATTGATGGTTCTAAGCATTGAATAAGTTTGCAAGTAAATTACCTTGATTTATGCCTTAAAAACACATGTTACATATTCAACTTCCATGATTGATACTACAACTCTGTTGCACTCTTCTGCACTATTGTTACTCTAGTTAAAGAAATACTTACTTAAGGGTGGATTTTTTTTTTTTTTTTTTCGAGTCAAGGTAATCTAATAAGTTTGGTAAACATGTTTTTTTTTATAAGTATCTCATAACCTTCTTTTTCAAATGTTGTATTTCAAGGTTACTTTAGTATCTTTTTAATATTTCTGTTTCACAACATATGTCTAGTTGAGTGAAAGTTTGATCATATATAATACTCTCAACAACAAATGCATATCAAGTTATTTTCACTTTTAATTCTAAAATCATACTACATTATGGGAGGCCAGTCTTATTCCTTTTCTAGATTGAAACTGGTATTAATGTTGAACAATTTTTCATCTTCAATCTTTTTAGTACTTTATACATATATGTTTTGATATAGACCTAATATTCTGGATGATCTATTTAGAAACATTTTTTTATGCTATTATTGATTTTTTTTTAAGTTTGTGTCATGCTCCTGAAAAATTTACAAGGTTTCAAGATCAGCTAATATTTTAACTTTTTCCTTCATGACATTTAAACACGTGTCATGATATTTAAACACGTGTCACATCGGGTAAGTATTATCAATACTTAATTCAATTTATGATTCTTATACCACGTTAACATAAAAAATAGATTACCTTCTTTCTATTTAAGATCTCTTAAGGTTGCTATTACTTCGCTTGTTTAGATTAGTCTAATATTAGAATGTTTATGATCTATCTTGTCCCCCACGTTGTGAGTATAAATATATATTCTTCTTCCTTTCAGTTTTTTATAGATGAAGTAGCAAAGAACTGTGTTGAAATTGCAACAGACAAAAGTGGATGTTCTGTCCTTCAAAGATGTCTTCATCATGCCCGAGACAATGACAATACTATGAAGCTGTTGATTGGAGAAATCGTCTCTCATGCTTCAGTCCTCACTGAACATCCTTTTGGGTTTATCTCCAATTCTTTTCTTTAGCTTCCTTTTTTCTTTTGAGAAATATATTCTTTCAAACATACACTTGAATATTAGTTAAAATATATTGAGAATCATAACTTCTCAAAAGTCTCACTTCATATGAGTCACAGTGAATTAAGGAGTGTATTATACATGAATTGCAATTTTAAAAGTGATCATAATACACTCTTTCTTTGACACACTTTACTATTAATTAAAATGGATTGATATCTATAAAATCAAAGAGGAGATTTATTAAGTGACAAGTGGAAACAGATTTATATGATATATTTTAGTAAAAAGGAAGTGTTCAAAATTGTTTTTTTTACTTGAACTTCAGTCATTTTAAACTTTAACTATTTGATTTTCTTTTTTACAGAAATTATGTTGTGCAGTACGTTGTTAAAATGAAGATACCTGGTATAAATACAGAGATAATGTTACAACTTCATGGTAGATATGCTCAACTATCTATGAACAAGCATGCTAGCAATGTGGTGGAACACCTCTTAGAGTTCTCAGGAGAGAAGGATGCGGCTATTATTATTCAGGAGATAATGTACAATCATAATATTTTAAGGATTATACAGGATCCTTATGGGAATTATGTTGTTCAAAGAGCGCTGCAAAATTGCAAGGTCACACTACTCAACATTTATCTTTTTTGCAATAGTGGATCCAGTCTTCAAAATATGGCTAATGTTGCATTAATTAATGATTGGTTATTTGTATGCAGGGCTGTGTTTATAAAATGCTTTCAAGTATAATTTTGTTGAATTATCCACATCTGCACACCCATCCTTACGGGAAACGGGTTCTCACATTTGTCCAAAGACGCAGGAACTATGGAGTAAGGCATATCTCAAACCAGGGTGGCTCTTCTTCTTGATGGATCGATGTAACTTATGTAAGTGTTTTTTTGGACTCTGTTTGTTTCAGTAGCTCATGCATGGGAGCCAGCGACTACTATGAAAATTCCCCAAGGGAAACAATCAATCAATGAGAAGAACACAAGTCAGCATTTCCAGTTGCACTATTTAATAAAACAATCAATCAATTGGGTTTTGTTGGGATCATTCTGAAGGAGTTTTATTTCTAGCTATGACTTTGCGTATTATTATTGTAACTTTCTATTTCACCTATGAGACAAACTTCTGGTAGATGTTAATTTTTCTATTGTTCTTAGTATATTCATCATAATGTGATATGACCGCACAACTTGCGAGTGAGTTTATACATCTAGTACGTACCTAGGCAATTGTAAACAGCATTCAACTAGATGAATAAGGGCATTTACATAACTATATATTGTATTTACCAGTATGAATGTAGAAGTGATTTCAGTTGAAGTTTAAGTGAGAGAGCACTGAAACTCAAATGAAACCGTATCTACAGTTTGAAATACAATATGGTTATGTAAAATAGCAGTCATCTAGTGAATAAAAAAGAATGATGAGATGGAAGAAAATACTGATCTGCCACGATAAACTAATAATAATAGTGCCATACAAAAATAACTGCCCTCGAATACAAAACCCCCTCTCAAATCTCCCAAGAATGCAAGCAATGTATATAATTCAAATACAGTAGTAAAGTCCCATATCACATCCACGTACAAAATAATATATAAAAGGTAAATAACAAAATAACATGAATTGGGTCCGAAGACAGAGATCTCTAGAACATCATCATTGACACCAAAGCATATCCCAATACTGTGCTCCCAATCATCTTCTCAAAGGACCACAACTTTTCAGCCCCACTCTGCAAAGCCACAAATTAAGTTCATTCATTTTTTGCAACAAACGCAATCTAAAGCTGGTGCATGCTAACAGCCAAAACTAAAAAAAAAAAGGCTAGAAAATAAATGCCATGATAAATAAAGTAGAAGAAAACTTTAAAAACTGGTTTGTCCTAGATTTGGTAAAGCAATATATTTCACGTGCCAAACAATGTTTCCTTCATGTACAAGTGAAAACGTAAGTGGGTGGGATGGGAGTAACGAGAATTGATGAATATTTTAGAATATATACAACACCCCCCCTTACTCTGTCTCTCACATCAGTTTACTATTCAATTTCTATTTTCAGATGACCTTAACCATACAATCTGAAATAACTGGTATTTAGGTATATATGTTGCGTTTGCTTGAGGCATGCACCCCTTTGGTGATTGGACGGTGGGAAACACAAAAATCATATTTATACTAACATGAATTGCCCACGTTAAACATCAAACATTCAGATCCACATTTACCTATACTAGGAATGAGATTCAGTTTGAACATGTAATGGTCTTAAACTCTTCATTGTTTTTTTCGATTTCAATAGTTAAATTTAATACCAAAACGACATACTGATTATTAGCTTTATGTGCATCTTAGCTACAATACTCACTCACTGGTCCACCTGTCAGAACAATCCTTTCATTTCATTTTTCTTTTTAAAAGAGGAAAAATTATACTTTTAAAGATACTTTTCTTTATTTTTTTCAAATAAAAAACATAACTGATGTAAAACCTTTTACATGTAAGTTTCAGTTTTCGGCAAATATATGTGCCTCCTGTTGAAGCCTAGACAAGCCGAAAGTTTTTTTGGTTTGAAGTTAAGGTTATTTCACACGAGACATGTAAGAGTTGATGGTTTTAAACATATTAGCCTAAAACAATAAAAATATGATAAATTTTATATCAAAGAAAATTGGTTGCAGATAGACATGTTTTTACACAAATAAAAATGGACTCAATCATAATCCTAAGGCTTCTATCAGAGGAGAGTGTGATGAAATGATTTAGAAATGTAGTAGATTATATGTGAAATGTAGTAGATTGATAATATGAATGAAAAATGAGAAAGAGGCAATGAGATGGGTGTGTGTATATTGAGAGATGCAGAAAGAAAGAGAGGAGTGAAGAACTTACATCATCACCGGAGGGAGAGATGGTGGAGAGGCTGGGACCGGGAGCTAAGGAAGGAGAGAGTGAAGGGGAAAGGAGCTTGGAAGGAGCCGGAGCTGGAGATGTGGCTGGTGGAGAAGAGAGAGGTGCTGGGGTCAATGCCGGAGGAGGAACAGCTGGAGGAGGTGTTGCCGGTGGAGGAGTGGCAGGAGGGGGAGTGGCAGGTGGAGGTGAAAATGGAGGGGGAGAGGCTGG